>JARQOD010006173.1:0-44240 GCA_033576555.1 Oophaga sylvatica
ATTGCGTTTTACTTTGTCACTGCTAAGTCCTATAAGCTTCTGGCAGGCCCCAGCATTACAGAAACAACCTGTGCGAAAGTGGATATTGTACAGACTAGCCAGCTTTTCAACCTGCAGATGCAAAAAAATACATTTAAATGCAAAGTAATATACATATTTTACTGCACCATTGACACTATCCACTACTGTAAAAAGAAAAAACCTGACTTAGGACATAACTGTATCCATTTTACTACTAAGAACATAGTTATAGGTCACAACTTTAACCCCCTCATTATATTACATATAAAACACTGCTCAAAAAAATAAAGGGAACACTTAAACAACAGAATTTAACTCCAAGTCGATCATACTTCTGTGAAATCAACCTGTCCAGTTATGAAGCAACACCAATTGTGAATCAATTTCTCCTGCTGTTGTGCAAATGGAACAGACAACAGGTGGAAATGATAGGCAATTAGCAAAACAACCCCTATAAAGGAGTGGTTCTGCAGGGGGTGACCACAGACCATTTCTCTGTTCTCATAATTTTTGGCTGCTATTTTGGTCACTTTTGCATTTTGTCATTGTTTTCATCCCTAGAAGTACTGTACAGTAGTATGAGGCGCTGTGTTAGGTGCCAGGATTCTCCCACTGCATGGGGTAGATCCCAAGCCTTGTCTGCCTCTGCTGTCTCCCATTTTGCTTCGGCCTTAATAGGAGCTGCTCAGCAAAGACATCGGTCTCAGCGTCTTGCTCAGACTTGCGCTATTCGCGTGGTTACTGCTGGCTCTCAAGCCAAAGCTATAGTAACTAGCAATAGGCAGCGGCGAACAGACGTTCCAGAGGCTAAGTCCAGAAATCATCCCACTGAGCATGCTTGTGAGGTGGTGACCTCTCACTGATGGTCAGTCATCAGCTGCTCAGGTGATGTGGCAGTTCCGGATTGGTCCACAAGCATGGTCCTGTCAGACTGGACTTAAACGGAACATATAAAAGGTTCGCTGGAACACACGCCGGTGCTCTAAGATCATATGTGTTTGGTGTGTTGGTGGATACGTTACCACCCTGTGTGCACTTGTGCCGTTACTAGCACTGTGAGTGTGTGTCTTGACAGGCAATGTACTGTGGGAACTCCCGCTTGGCTTGGTATCAAGCAAACACAACCACCAGTCTATGGGTAATGCATTATACAATATAGAGTCTGCCTATAGGGGTGCATTATACTATATGGAGGCCTATGGGAGTGCATTATACAATATAGAGTCTGCCTATGAAGAGTGCATCATACTATATGGACACCTATGGGGAGTGCATTATACTATATTGAGGACTATCTGGTGTATTATGCTATATGTAGGCTATCTAGGGGACCATCATACAGTGTTGGAGCCATTAAACAGTTTGGGTGATATTAAGGGGTCAGTATATATATAGTGAGGGGGCATAATACTGTGTATAAGAGAGTATCATACTGTGTATGGGGAGCTGTACAGGGGAGACTCAGGACATCATTAAATGTAAAGTGGGCACTTATTGTTTTAGGGGAACTAAGGTTACTGTGACTTTCAAAGGGACACACACAGGGCAATATTACTTTTTAGAAGACAAAATATGGGTACTGTTTTCTAGGTTACTTGACTCCAGCATTACTGCATTCTAGAGGGTTGCTTTAGAATTTAGAGGTCACACAGTACCACACAGTAGGTGCAGTAATATGGACACATTCGGCAGCAGCAACTCAGCATTGGGGTATCAGCAGGATGAGCAGTTTATGCAGGTTGGGAATAGATGGTGACAGTGTTGAAAATGTGAGAAGTGAAATGTGTCTTTGTTGTAATCTCTGCAGCTGAGTCCTGGCTGGAAGAAGTTGTCATGTTGGTCTTGGCCAGATGGAAAAGACAGGAAAAGTGAACGACTCCATCAAAAAGAACGTCAGCGGGAAGTCATTATCTGTAACTGTGCTGTAATCTCTTATATGTTCCGTAGGACTTGTATCTACCACTAACCATATAGCAGTAACATCAATGTTGGTCTTTATATCTCCCCTGTAGATTGTGAGCCTTCGGGGGAAGGGTCCTCTCTCCTTCTGTACTTATGTGTGTCCTGTATTGCTCATATTTATTGTACTTGTCTATATTCGCCCCCTCTCACATGTAAAGTGCCATGGAATAAATGGCGCTATAAAAATGAATAATAATAATATATAGAGATTATTTTCTGTAACAGCTTGGTCATCTGCTGAGGTTCTCCTACATCCACTATTAGCGTGTGTCACCCAGTTGTAATCAAGGTTACCTGGTTAGGGGCCCACTCAGAAATTTAGCCCCCTGTGAACCAAAACCCTAGCTACACCTCTGGTGATAGATCATTGTGCTTGTATGTCATTTTTAATAAAGTAATACCGATATCCAGGAGCAGACAAAAAGGTGAAATCGGGCCAAACTCTTGTGCCCCTATGTATCTGAATAGTATGTCTGCCCCTGCAACTATCATATTTATTGGTGAGGTATTTTTTCCTCAGTGTTAATTACCATAGGTGGGTGGTGAAATTGAATGCTTCAAATTGGTTAACGAAAATAGCAATGACTGAGTTTCAACCGTTGAGCAACATCACCTGTTTCATTGGTTATTCATACACCTATAAAATCCCTGCTTTGGGCAAGTGTACATAGAAGAATTGATGTTATTTTAAAGGCAAAGGTGGTCACATCAAATATTGATTTGAATTAGATAAGCACATTCACTTTGCATTTTGTTAACTGATCAAAATAAACTATTAACGTCTCTTTTTTAAAGCAATCTTGCTTTGCATTTTTTGCCACACCTGCCTAAAACGTTTGCACAGTACTATATGGACAGTACTGTATAGAGATGAACAAATATTTTGAAATTCAGTATACTAGCTTGGCCCATGCGAAATTTTCACACATTGGTCGTCGGGGGCGCTGGCAATTTCAGAAAAAGCAAGGTGGTCAAATGTAAATGTATTTCATGAGATGATGAACACAGACAGGCATTTATATATGTAGATTGGCAATACAATAAATTGGTTTGATAAGTAGAGGCCAAAAATTGTCTTCCGGTTGAGGCGCCTCCTGCATGCAGGTCATTGTTTCTTTCTGCAGGTTTATGAAAATTAATGTTTAAACTGTATATTGTGATCAAATTGTGGATGTGTGGTTTGTTTGGCTATTTTCTTGCTGAAGGGGGCAAGTTTACCTTTCAAATGGTGTATTATTTGTGTGTGTGGGTGCAGTATGAACGGAGATAGAAAGTAATCACTGAAAAACAGTGTTTAGAAATAATAGAAAAGATTTTTGCATAGTATATAATTCTCTTACGTTAGCCTCTCTGACCATTGCATTTAAAATTGTGAAGCATAGAATATTGTTAGTGAACGTATGAAATTACATTAGGCAAATATGTAACAAACATCTTTTTGTTAGGCCTCTTTCACACTTCAGTCGTGTGACGTCAGTCAAAATCCCCAAAGTGTGAAAAAAGCGGATCCGCCATTTTTTTTTTTGGCGGATCCGCTTTTTTCCCATTGACTTGCATTAGTGGCGGATTTTGACGGATGGTCGTCCGTTAGATCCGTTTTTTGACGGATCCACCAAAAATTTGGCGTCCGCCTTTTTTGGAAAACGTCCAATGCAACGTTTTTTGTGCCTGCCAAAATGGTGGACTATGGCGGATCCGCCGCGTCCGCCATTTTGTATAATGTGCGCCTATGGGTGGCGGATCCGCTGCCATCCGTTATTGACGGAATCCGCCAGCGAATCCGTCGCTCCCATAGAAAACCACATAAAATGCTGACAACACTTTCCGGGGTCTCTCTCTCTCTGTGCCAGACATGAGTACATGCATTTTCCGGGTTGAAAAGTTCATGACGGATCCGTCAGAAAACGGATCCGTTTTGCATCCGTTTGTCCCTTTTTATGGTGGATCCGCTTTTTTCACACTTTGGCGGATTTTAACTCCTTCACCCCCAAGGGTGGTTTGCACGTTAATGACCGGGCCAATTTTTACAATTCTGACCACTGTCTCTTTATGAGGTTATAACTCTTGAACGCTTCAACGGATCTTCGCGATTCTGAGACTGTTTTCTCGTGACATATTGTACTTCATTTTAGTGGTAAAATTTCTTCGATATAACTTGTGTTTATTTTTGAAAAAAAAACGCAAATATGGCGAAAATTTTTAAAATTTTGCAATTTTCAAACTTTGAATTTTTATTCCCTTAAAACAGAGAAATATATCACACAAAATAGTTAAGAAATAACATTTCCCACATGTCTACTTTACATCAGCACAATTTTGGAACCAAAATTTTTTTTTGTTAGGAAGTTATAAGGGTTAAAAGTTGACCAGCGATTTCTCATTTTTACAACAAAATTTACAAAGCCATTTTTTTTAGGGACCACCTCACATTTGAAGTCACTTTGAGGGGTCTATATGGCAGAAAATACCCAAAAGTGACACCATTCTAAAAACTGCACCCCTCAAGGTACTCAAAACCACATTCAAGAAGTTTATTAACCCTTCAGGTGCTTCACAGTAACTAAAGCAACGTGGAAGGAAAAAATGAATATTTTACTTTTTAGCCACAAAAATGATCTTTTACAAACTTTTTTTTTATTTTCACAAGGGTTAAAAGGAGAAAATGGACAGATAAAGTTGTTATGCAATTTCTCCTGAGTACGCCAATACCCCATATGTGGGGGAAAACCACTGTTTGGGCACACGGCAGAGCTCGTAAGGGAATGACTTTTTCAAACTAAAATTGGCTGGAATTTAGATTGGATGCCATGTCGCGTTTGGAGAGCCCCTGATGCGCCTAAACAGTGGAAACCCCCCACAAGTGACACCATTTTGGAAACTAGACCCCCTAAGGTACTTATCTAGATCTGTTGTGAGCACTTTGAACCCTCAAGTGTTTCACAAAAGTTTATAAAGCCTGGGTGTGAAAAAAAAAAAAATCAATTTTCCACAAAAATTATTTTTTAGTCCCAAATTTTTGAATTTTCCCAAGGAAATTGGACCCCAAAAGTTGTTGTCCAATTTGTCCTGAGTACGCTGATACCCCATATGTGGGGAGGGGAACTGTTTGGGCGCATGGCAGGACTTGGAAAGGAAGTAGTAACGTTTTGGAATGCAGACGTTAATGGGGGTCATGTTCCGTTTGCAGTGCCCCAGATGAGCCTAAACAGTGGAAACCCCCCACAAGTGACCCCATTTTGGAAACTAGACCCCCTAAGGAACTTATCTAGATCTTTGGTGAGCACTTTGAACCCCCAAGTGCTTCACACAAGTTTATAATGCCCGGGCATGAAAATAAAAAATCCTATTTTTTTCCCACAAAAATTATCTTTTAGTCACTAATTTTTTATTTTCCCAAGGGTAACAGGAGAAATTGGACCGCATAAGTTGTTGTACAATTTGTCCTGAGCACGCTGATACCCCATATGTGGGAGGGAACCACTGTTTGGGCGCACGGCAGAGCTCGGAATGGAAGGAGCACCATTTGACTTTTTCCAACCAAAATTGGCTGGAATTGAGTTTGGATGCCATGTTGCATTTGGAGAGCCCCTGATGTGCCTAAACAGTGGAAACCCCCCACAAATGACCCATTTGGGAAACTAGACCCCCTAAGGAACTTATCTAGATTTTTGATGAGCAATTTGAACCCCCAAGTGCTTCACACAAGTTTATAACGTAGAGCCGTAAAATTTAAAAATCATATTTTTTCCACAAAAATGATCTTTTCACCCCAATTTTTATTTTTCCAAGGGTAACAAGACTCCAAAAGTTATTGTGCAATTTGTCCTGAGTGCGCTGATACCCCATATGTGGGGGTAAACCACTGTTTGGGTGCATGGCAGAGTTTGGAAGGGAAGGAGCGCCGTCTGACTTTTTCAACGCAGAATTGGCTGGACGCCATGTCGTGTTTGGAGAGCTCCTGCTCTACCTAAACAGTGGAAACCCCCATAAATGACACCATTTTGGAAACTAGACCCCTCAAGGAACTTATCTAGATGTGTGGTGAGAACTTTGAACCCCCAGGTGTTTCACTAAAGTTTATAACGTACAGCCGTAAAATAAAAAATCTTTTTTTTTTTTTACAAAAATGATTTTTTCGCCCCCAATATTTTATTTTCACAAGGGTAACAGAAGAAATTGGAACGCAAAAGTTGTTGTCCAATTTGTCCTGAGTACACTGATACCCAATATGTGGGCGAAAACTACTGTATGGGCACACGTCGGGGCTCGGAAGGGAAGTAGTGACGTTTTGGATTGCAGACTTTGATGGAATGGTCTGGGGGCGTCATGTCACATTTGGAGAGCCCCTGATGCACCTAAACAGTGGAAACCCCCACAAGTGACCCCATTTTGGCAAATAGACCCCACAAGGAACTTATCTAGATGTGTGGTGAGCACTTTGAACCCCGAAGTGCTTCACAGAAGTTTATAACGCACAGCCGTAAAAATAAAAAATCCTTTTTTTTTTTACAAAAATGATTTTTTTCGCCCATAATATTTTATTTTCACAAGGTAACAGGAGAAATTGGACCCCAAAAGTTGTTGTCCAATTTGTCCTGAGTACGCTGATACCCAATATGTGGGAGAAAACTACTGTATGGGCGCACGTCAGGGCTCGGAAGGGAAGTAGTGACGTTTTGGATTGCAGACTTTGATGGAATGGTCTGAGGGCGTCATGTCGCATTTGGAGAGCCCCTGATGCGCCTAAACAGTGGAAACCCCCCACAAGTGACCCCATTTTGGAACATAGACCCCACAAGGAACTTATCTAGATGTGTGGTGAGCACTTTGAACCCCGAAGTGCTTCACAGAAGTTTATAACGCACAGCCGTAAAAATAAAAAATCTTTTTTTTTTTTGCAAAAATGATTTTTTCGCCCCAATATTTTATTTTTACAAGGGTAACAGGAGAAATTGGACCCCAAAAGTTGTTGTCCAATTTGTCCTGAGTACGCTGATACCCAATATGTGGGAGAAAACTACTGTATGGGTACACGTTGGGGCTCGGAAGGGAAGTAGTGACGTTTTGGATTGCAGACTTTGATGGAATGGTCTGGGGGCGTCATGTCGCATTTGGAGAGCCCCTGATGCGCCTAAACAGTGGAAATCCCCAACAAGTGACCCCATTTTGGAAAATAGACCCCACAAGGAACTTATCTAGGTGTGTGGTGAGCGCTATGAAGCCCCAAGTGCTTCACAGAAGTTTATAATGTACAGCCGTAAAAACAAAAAAATAATTTTTTTGTACAAAAATGATATTTTTGCCCCAGTTTTTTATTTTCCCAAGGGTAACAGAAGAAATAGGACAAATTGCACAATAACTCTTGGGGTCCAGAGAAAGCTGATACCCCATATGTGGGGATAAACTACTGTTTGGACGCATGGCAGAGCTCAGAAGTGAAGGCGCACCGTTTGACTTTTTCAACGCAGAATTGGCTGGAATTGAGATCAGACGCCATGTCACATTTGGAGAGCCCCTGATGTGCCTAAACAGCGGAAAACCCCCAATTCTAACTCCAACCCTAACCCCAACACACCCCTAACCCTAGTCCCAACCCTAACCACAAACCTAACCCTAACACACCCCTAATCCCAACCCTAACCCTAATCCTAACTTTAGCGCCAACCCTAACCCTAACTTTAGCCGCAACCCTAACCCTAACCCTAATGGGAAAATGGAAATAAATACATTTTTTTAATTTTATTATTTTTCCCTAACTAAGGGGGTGATAAAGGGGGGTTTGATTTACTATTTATAGCGGGTTTTTATGATTGGCAGCTGTCACGCTAAAAGACGCTTTTTATTGCAAAAATAGTTTTTTGCATTGCCACATTTTGAGAGCTATAATTTTTGCATATTTTGGCCCACAGAGTCAAGTGAGGTCTTATTTTTTGCGGTACGAGTTGACGTTATTATTTGTACCATTTTTGAGCAGGTGACATTTTTTGATCGCTTTTTATTTCGATTTTTGGGAGGTTAGAATGAACAAAAATCAGCAATTCATGAAATTCTTTTGGGGGAGGCGTTTTTATTGTTCCGCGTGTGGTAAAATTGATAAAGCAGTTTTATTCTTCGGGTCAGTACGCTTATGGCGATACCTCATTTATATCATTTTTTTATGTTTTGGCGCTTTTATAGAATAAAAACAATTTTATATAAAAAATAATTATTTTTGCATCGCTTTATTCTGCGAGCTATAACTTTTTTATTTTTTCGCTGATGATGCTGTATGGTGGCTCGTTTTTTGCGGGACAAGATGACGTTTTCAGTGGTACCATGTTTATTTATATCGGTCTTTTTGATCGCGCGTTATTCCACTTTTTGTTCGGCGGTATGATGATAAAGCATTGATTTTTTGCTTCGTTTTTTTTTTTTTTTTAAGGTGTTCACTAAAGAGGTTAACTAGTGGGACAGTTTTATAGGGGGGGTCGTTACGGACGCGGCGATACCAAATATGTGTACTTTTATTGTTTTGTTTTTTTTATTTACAGGAAGAAATGAATTTATTGGGGAATATTTTTTTTTTTTTTCATTTATTTTGGATTTTTTTTTATAACATGTTTATTTTTATTTTTTTAACTTTTTTACTTTGTCCCAGGGTGGGACATCACTGTATTTTATCAAATCGCTGGTGTGACAGTGTGCACAGCACTCTGTCACACCAGCGATCGCTCAGGCATAGCTGCAAGCTTCTCAGTGCCTGCTCTCAGCAGGCACTGAGGAAGTCGCCTCCCTCCAGGACCCCGGCGCCATCTTGGATCCGGGTCCTGGGGGGGAGGAAGCCCTCAGAACAGCGCGATCACATCGCGCTGGTCTGAGGGTCTCAGGGGGGCGCGCAGGGAGCCCCCACCCTGCGCGATCCTCCCCTGTGCCCCCAGTACACCGCGATCATGTTTGATCGCGGTGTGCTAGGGGTTAATGTGCCGGGAGCGGTCCGTGACCGCTCCTGACACACAGTCACGGGTGTCAGCTGTGATAATCAGCTGACACCCGGCGGCGATTAGCTGCGCTCCCCTCAGGACGTACTATCCCGTCCATGGGCAGAATGGCACGGGTTTTATGGACGGGATAGTACGTCTAATGTCAGAGAGGGGTTAACTGACGTCGCACGACTGAAGTGTGAAAGAGGCCTTAACAATTACATAGTCCACCATAGTACAAGTTAAAAGGTACTTGAATCTTTCTTAAGTCTGTTTGCTCAAGCAAACTTCTTTACACCAAAGCTAGAGATGATAAGTAATATATTTATTTAATCATGTAAAATAACTGAACCTGAATCTTTCCTCTCATCTTTCTCTCATGGAAAAGAAACATTCAATTAGAGAGAAGTATGCTTAAGCAAGTATTGCCTAATTTACCACATTTCCTTAATTTCCAGGTTAAAATCCTTGATGTCAACTCTACAGTTTTCTATAAAGCTGGGGTTCACTTAAGAATTCAAAACAAAGAAATCTGTACAGAACTATATAGCCAAAATTAATAATTGATTATTAAATCTTCTTTAATTATGCAACCTAGAGGGAATACATTTTTTAGTCTTTCATGGCTAGATATTTAATGTTTTGTTTGATATATTTTATGTAATTTCTATTTTACAAAAATGTTCAATATCACTTATTCTTATAACTTTGTTTAGTAGAGGTTAAAAGCGTTTTTCTTACTGCAGTTTGCAGAATTTATAGATGTCAACTAGAAAACAATTTAATGCATTTTGATTTGCTCCAGTAGAAAACAAAATGGTAACAGAAATTTTAGCATCAGCAGTCATATATAGCCAAATTTTCAATCTACGGCAAAGACAAACTACTAGGACAACCCCGTCTTAAACTTAATGTTTAGTCTCTATAAAATAATAAAGCCTATACTCACCTCCCGTGCCAGCATCGTTCCCACGATGTTGACACTCACTCTCCCTGGGGCTTTGATGCGGTGTTGTGACACGTGACGATGGCGCCCAATCAGCATTGGTGTCACAGACTCTGCTTTCATACGAGCTGAACATGAAGAGAAAGCCAGGGATCAACTGAACTGCAGCCCGGACTTCCTCTTCATGTTAAGTTTGTCCGAAGGCAGAGACAGTGATGACAGCGCTGCTCACATGCCGGGCATCATGTGTCATTCCACCACATCACAACCTCGAAACCGCGAATGCTCACACGGCAGGGAATGGCGTGTAGGTGAGTATAGGCTTTATTATTTTATTGGAGCATAACATTTAGTTTAAGAAGGGGTTGTCCTAGTATTGGACAAACCCTTTAAGCCACTACAAGGGTCAAGAAATAACTCATTAGTACATGCAGCAAAATCAAAAAGACAAAATAGCTAATGATTTCTTATGGAATTCGTGATCCTGACCTTACTTCAGGACCACTTTTAGGCTTTCCCACCAGACATAATATGGGAATACAATGGTTTCAACTACAGGGTTCCCTATCCTAACGAGTTTTCATCTTGAGAACCTTGCAGGAATATGCATCATGGATCATTTCTCAATACCATCTCCTTCTCTTTATGCTCTTCGGAACTCCACTTTGTAATTATTTAGGGTTTATATTAAAAAATATGCACACTTCACTTGGTTACACTGTGAGAAAATGTATTTTTTTTAGTTTACAACCCTTTTATGTATCCTCAAAAATTAGGACAACCTGTCCTACAAAACTGGTAGAAGTAACAAGCAGACAATATTTATTGTCCAGACTAGTTCCATCCTCTCACTCAGTATTCAGAAAGGATATCAGTGTTACAAAAGCATCATGAACACAATACCAGGCCACACGTAATTCATTTGTTTGAGGGACTTGAAAATATTGAAGTTTGAAACCTATTTTCTAAGACTTGTCAAGATGAAGATGTATTTAAGAAGACTGTCATAAAGTAAAACAAATGGGAAGTGACATAGCAAAGAATTGCCAATGCCTCGCCTTGTCAGGCACAACTGCCAAAATTTACCATCACATTCTGCACAGCAATATCACAGAATGACTCTTCTCATCTAGTTACAAAATCAGAACCGTGAATCTAAACGAAAGGTATGGCAATCACAATAAAAATACATCCAGGTTTTGTTTTCTGTGTGGAATTCAGCCAATTTGATGTTTTTTTTCAGGTACACTATCTTTTCAGAATAGACAGAGAAACCTTCAATATAAATTCAATCCTTTTTGATATCTCTTTATTTACATCCATGTTATAATGTTGTGCACCAACCCTGATATCATTATGTTTGTGCACAAACCTTTACTGGCACTGAATCAATCTTTGTATTAATCAAACTCTTGTACAAAAATGTTACCTTATAAAACACATTCATCAAAACTCTGTTAACTGATTTCTTAATGAGATACTCTGATAAATGGCCACCATTACCATTAGATTGTTAATATCTTTGCCTGTCAAAACAAAGTGCCTGATGAAGTGGCTGCTTTATGTGATGTGTTCAAAAGAGCATAAATGTCTAATTAAAACAAAATAATCCCAAAATGAATATCCCTATTAAGTATTAGATGTAATTATGAAATATCAGATTCATTTTTCAGAGCATAATGAAAATTATATTAGACAAGTCCAGAATTCAGGCTTCTCACTGTCCTTATATAAGATTTATTCACTTGTCAGAAAATGTTCCGGTTGTCGAATTTGAATTGTTTGTTTTGTATGATGATGTCTTTCTTAATTAATACAACATACTTAGTATGAAAAGACTTTAAACATGTTTCCAAATAGAGACGTCTATTAACATAAATTATTAATACAAATTTATACATATTTTTCGTCTTTGACTCTGTTTGTAACAGACATCTACTAAACAGTTGTGTAGTTAGATATCTTATCAATTTTTTTTACTGATTTATTAGTTTCTTTCCTTTGGTTGTAGAATGTGACTCTGTGTGCGTGAATCATATATTTTCAGTAAAGGACAATAGTCAAACTGTGGAAGCACTCCTATGAAAATCTCAATTTGATCTCAGACTGAGCAATGCCAAAAGAAGCCGACTTCCGGTCCACACTCAAGATGCGATATAATTAAGGTAGTCAGAGTGCAGGTGCCGTGGTACAAGCAAAGAAACAGCACTGGACAGACATTCTTGAAAAAAGAAGATTGGTGACAATTTTGGTAACACATTTATTCATTACTAATAGAAAAAAACATGCATTATATTTGTGAGAATGCGTCTTTAAAAACAAAATGTAACTGTAAGATAGGAATGATGTTTTTAGGCTCCTTACTGATAAATTTTGTTGACGTTTTGATGCTTGCTATCAATTACATCTATCTACTGCCAAATGGGCACAAAGCTGAGCTGAGAGCCTCTTCCCTTTACTTAAAGTTTTTGTCTGGGCTTTTACATTGTTGGCCTATCCTTGTGATAGGTCATTAATATCTGATTGGTGGGAGTGCAATAACTGACACCCCTGATGGTCAACTGTTTCCGCCGGTGGCTGGATGTGCTGAATTGTGGAGTTGAACAGCTGTGCCAACAGTATAGTGGGCAAAACTGAGTACAGCACATCCACCCTGTATTGATTAGGATATGCTGTACACCCTGATGACGTCCAGTTTTAGAGAAACAAGCTGTGGGACTACGGTCTTTGAAGAAGTGTGCGCTGTTGTCACTTTTCTCATAGCTTTTATCAGTGCTATTGATTACGCATATCATCAGTGGGTGGTAACATAATCAAAGGGTGGTGTCACAGAAAGGAACGTAAATAACTGCATATAGCTGTATAGGGAGAAAAAGGAGGTATTTTAACATAATGCAAATTGCAAAAGTGGTGAGGGGTTTAAAATACATATTTATAAAGGGCATTTTAGGTATCAGACAACCCCTTTAACTCCAAAGATGCCAGGGATATTAGCATAACCTATTAACGACTCTCACTAATTAAGACAAACTTTTGGCTTTATAAAGCCATATTCTTAGCTGCTATTCTGAATTGCCCAAGTCAAACCTAATGGTACCCTCGTCCTTTGTTTCCTAGCCTGAAAGTTACAAAGTCTTCGGGTCTTAGATATGACACTATTTCTGAAGTACAGTGTTTGGGGGCATTGTGACACAGTATAATACAACAGGTAAAGTATTCTAAGCAAAAAAAAGTGAACGCACAAATTACAACACATTAAACAATTAAGCAGAATATATATTAGAACATCATTAGCTGTTGGAAGTTTTTAGAACTTGGTTGCAAACATTGAATCTCTATTAATTTTAGAATAGTCATACTGATGTTTAACATATATCAAAATGAAAATAATTGCCACCTGCGATAGCTTTGTGTGCATTAATATTGTGACTACAACAAAATAACTAGATGTATCAAAAAAGAAGGAGACACATGAAAATAACAAGCTCGATTTATGACCCTTCTTTCTATATAGGCATGCTAACCTTACAGCATTTTGAGACCATTATTTTTTATTTCTTTTTTTCAGTGAATTTTGATCAAATTCTTACTGTGACTGCTTCAAAGAGATTATTTAAAGCCAGCAGTGTGACACATTCATCAAAAGGGATATTCTCGTGTCTACAGATTTAAAATAACCTACTGTCTATCCACTCATATCTGCTTGCAACAATCCCAAATGTTTCTCAGATAACTAGAGGGCTAAAAGTGTCTTGTATAACTGTATAAAATTTCAAGGTGGTCCAACCAAAACTTTTGCTAATTGATTCTCTCTTTTCTTTCTCCAGTACTAATGATATTACTAGGTATTAGTTAATTATATTTTTATAAAGATATTGCATTTATTTTTCAAAATAGTTAAATGATTCGGGGACTCTGAACATCAATTAGTCCAAGACTACAGCTCAACAGCCAAAGCCAAAAAGTAATGGTAATGGTAAAAAGGTTTATAAGGGTTTTCTGGGAACAAATTTTCCCTCCCGATCAAATTCCACTAGGTTTAAATAAAATAATCTGCTGTGACTATTACCCAGGTCTTTTGTTGACAGGGTACAGTGGTGACAACTATAGCAAACTTGACCACGGTATCCGATCACTGGGCTCAGATTGCTCATGCCATCTACTGTGGCAGAGCCACTGAGCACAGTGAAGGCTTCAGCAGAAACACGCTGTCTTCCACTGAAAAAGCAGAAGGCTCATCTGGCAGTCTCGACTGCAGTTTGATTTAACCCTTAACGACCGCCTATATGCCTTTTAATGGCGGCAGTTAAGGGTACTTATTCCTCAGCGCCACTTTTTAATGGCTCTGAGAAATAAGTGAACAGCCCCCCAGCGTCGGAAAATCTCTGGGGTCTTGGCTACTGGGGGTAGATGAGGCCTCAGAGAACATGATTTGGGTTAGTTTTTACCATCCCCAGTGTTGCGATTGCCGTTATTCACTAAATAACGGCAACCACAAAAAAAAATCTGGTTTCGCATTTATTTCTCTCTGCTCTGATATGATCTAGCACATCAAAGGAAATGGGTCCCTCCAGCCCCCCCAGTACCTCTGATGTCCCCCTGTCCCTGTCATGTATAGTGTACAGTTCCTATAGCGTCTTGTGCTTGGGTGCGAGGAAAACACAGGAGACATAGGTTGAAATGAAATGACTTGTATTACTTCATACAAGCATGCTGAAAAGTTCACACAGTTTGCAGGAACAGCGACAGGAGACACAGCAGGCCAGAGTAACTTCAAGCACTACAATAAATCTCCAAAGCAGGTTCAGGATCTCTTCTCTGTACCGTAATTCCTCTGCAAACATGGATTCACCAAACAGCAGGTTTCCAGAGTCCAAAAGTGTTCCAAGGTTCCTCAGTAGGGAATAGCTGGAGTACAAGTCCAAGGCTTCCAGGAGTCAGGTCACAGACTGACTGAGGCTTGATTCAGGAGCACTGATTGTTCAGCTGAGGCTGCTTAAGAAGCAAGAGGGAAGAATCAGGGCGGGAACATGAAAACTGGAAACTCCATATTAACTGAGGGCAAGAGCTGCAGAAAGACAGAAAGCAAAATGGCCGACGGAAAACTGAGTTTCAAGGAACATGTCAACAGAGACAAAGAACCTTACATTACTCCCCCCTTAGGGACAACCTCCGGATGACCTCAGACCAGGCTTGTCAGGGTACCTCTGATGAAACTGGCGGAGCAGGCGAGGAGCATTTACATTATTGACTGGTTCCCATGAGTTGTCCTCCACTGGGTAGCCCTGCCATTTAATCAAATATTGCAACTGATTTCTGTACCACCTGGAATCTAGAATCCTTTCCACCATAAATTCTTCCTGACCATCGACCAGCACTGGGTCAGGGCAAGGAGAAGAGCGTCCAGGAAACGTATTGGGTGTTGCAGCCTTTAGTAGGGATACATGAAAGACAGGGTGGATTCTCATAGTTCTGGGCAGTTGAAGACGACAAGCAACAGCACTTATAATCTTATTGATCTTATAAGGTCCAATGTACTTATGTCCCAATTTAGACGATGGAATCTTTAATTTAAGATTTCTGGTTGACAGCCAGACCAAATCTCCTACTTTGAAAGCTGGTGCAGGTTTACGAAATTTATCTGCTGCTTTCTTGTACCTTTCCTGAGCCAATTCTAGATTTTCCTTTAGAAGATCCATATTCTTTTGTAAAGAAGTGATTCTTTCAGCCACTGCCGGCAAGGGCGTATCTATGGGAAATCGAGGAAGAATGTTAGGATGATAACCTAGATTGGAGTAAAAAGGAGACTGCTTAGTGGAGGCGCTCTGAGAGTTGTTATAAGAGAACTCAGCCAGTGGAAGTAGATCCACCCAATCATCCTGTAGGTGGCAGATAAAACAGCGGAGATACTGCTCCAGGGTCTGATTGGTTCGTTCTGTCTGTCCATTAGTCTGGGGATGAAAAGCAGAAGAAAGGTTTACTTTAATGTCCAATGCTGCACAGAAATTTTGCCAAAACCTTGAAGTGAATTGCACCCCTCGATCCGAAATGACCTCATCCGGTACTCCATGTAAGCGAAACACATTCTTAATCATCAAGTCTGATGTCTGTTTTGCAGTGGGTAAGCCGACATAAGGGATAAAATGAGCTGCCTTTGTTAGACGGTCAACCACCACTAGAATGGTGTTCTTCCCTTGAGAGGTTGGTAACTCCACAATGAAGTCCATAGAAATGGATCCCCACGGGCGGGACGGGGTGGGAAGAGGTTGCAACAGACCAGTTGGTGAGGAGCGAGGTGTTTTGCATCTTGCACAGACTTCACATGAAGTGACATAGTTTAAGACATCTTTCCTGTAAGTGGGCCACCAAAAGAAGCGAGAAAGAAATTCTTGTGTCTTTAGAATTCCCCTATGCCCGGCTATCTTGGAATCGTGGATGAGTTGCAATACTCTCAATCTGACTGTTTCAGGTATATACAGACGTTGTCCCTGAATCCACACACCATTCTTAAAGACAAGACTTACGTCCCTTGGGGGTTGAGCCAACAAAGAATCCGCATGGTATGCTTCCTTGATGTCCTTAAGTAGGTCTTGATTATGAATCACTCCCAGGAATCTAGAGTCAGGAAGAATAGTCTTAGGAGGAGTAAGTAGAAGTGTCTCTGCTGAATGAATCCTAGAGAGTGCATCAGCCTTTCCATTGCGCGATCCTGGTCTAAAAGAAATGACAAAATTAAATTGGTTTAGGAAAAGATTCCAGCGAGCCTGGCGAGGAGTCAGGCACTTAGCCGACCTGATAAATTCAAGGTTACGATGGTCTGTCAGGACGACTATTTGCTGTGCAGCTCCCTGAAGAAGGTGTCTCCATTCCTTGAAGGCGGCAATAATGGCCAACAATTCTCTATTGCCCACATCGTAGTTCCTCTCAGCCAAAGACAACTGCTGGGAAAAGAAGGCACAGGGATGCAAGACATTCTTCTCACCTGTTCTCTGAGAGTATAGCTCCAACGGCACAGTCTGAAGCATCCACCTCTATTATGAAGGCAAGTTCGGGGTTGGGATGTACTAAGATAGGTGCGGTGGTAAATTTATCCTTTAAACAGGAAAATGCTTCCTGAGCTTGCGGTGGTCCAGGAGAACCTAGACTGTTTCCGGGTAAGTTGGGTGATAGGTGACACTACCTCAGAAAAATTCTTAATGAAACGTCTATAGAAGTTGGCAAACCCATGAAACGCTGCAACTCCTTCACATTTCTAGGAATTGGCCAATCCTTGATGGCTTGGGTCTTGCTTCCATCCATACTAATCCCTTGCGTAGATAGTACATACCCCAGAAATTGAATTTCGGTCCTATGGAATTCACATTTTTCAAGCTTGATGTAGAGATGGTTTTGTCTTAGGCGTTCTAAGACCATTCTCACATGTCCATGATGTTCCTCTGTGGAGTTAGAAAAAATTAGAATATCATCCAGATAAATCACCACAAATGTATCTAGGAGATCCCTGAAGATATCATTCACGAAGTGTTGGAAAGTGGCTGGGGCGGTACTCAGACCAAAAGGCATAACTAGATATTCAAAGTGTCCATAGCGTGACCTGAAAGCAGTCTTCCATTCATCCCCAGGTCTAATACGGACCAAGTTATAGGCCCCACAGAGATCCAGTTTAGAGAAAATTTTGGCATGCCGCACTCTCTCCAACAACTCAGGGATTAAAGGCAATGGATAACGGTTTCTAATAGTAACCTTATTGAGTTCCCTATAGTCTATGCAGGGTCTCAGAGATCCATCTTTCTTCTTCACAAAGAAGATGGGTGCACCTGCGGGAGATGAAGAGGGGCGTATGAAGCCCTTGGCTAAATTTTCGTCTATATAATCCTTCAAAGCTTTTAGCTCGGGCCCCGCTAGGGGGTAGATCTTACCAAAAGGTATCTCGGCTCCGGGCAATAATTCAATTGGACAATCATATGGACGGTGAGGAGGAAGCTGATCAGCGTTCTTCTTGTCACATAAATCCACATAGTCCTGGTATACAGCTGGTAGTTCAGGGACTGACATGGTTCCTTTAGGAACAGAGCAAGCTGAAATTCCTTGACTCATCTGTTTCTCCGGAAAGTGTAATTCCTTGGTCTCCCAGTTAATCGTAGGATTCTGCGCCTGCAGCCATGGTAGCCCTAGAATGATGGGAAAGTGGGGAGAAGAGATAAGCAAAAAAGACATTTTCTCCTGATGATCTTTACCCATAAGGACCCTCAAAGGCTTGTTTCTTGATCCACTGGTCCAGAAGTCAGTAGAGAGCCATCCACAGTCTCCATCTGTACTGGAGTAGCCTTCTTCACTGAACGTATCCCCTGTTTCAGAGCAAAGGAGATATCCATAAAATTTCCACTTGCTCCTGAGTCGATCATAGCAGAGCTAGACACCCAGACTGAGTCAACCCAGAGTTTGATGGAAAGGAAGCAATGAGAATTGTTTCTTTTACAACTCAGCTGGGACACCGCTGAGGAAACTTGAAAAATTGCAGCGTTTATACCGTCATCGTCCCCAGAACTAACAGAGTTTAAGTCCGAGAAATCAAGATCTCTTGCAGCAGATCTCTCTGGAGCCTGAGGCTCGGACATGACAGAGTGTAATGTATGTAGTACAGTTCATATAGCGTCTTGTGCTTGGGTGCGATGAAAATACATGAGACACAGGTTTTATATGGAAGGTCTTGTATTACTTCATACAAGTGGCAAAAATAGTCACACAGTTTGCAGATACAGAAGCAGGAGACACAGCAGGCCAGAGTAACTTAAGCTCAGCAATCACTCTCCACAACAGGTTCAGGATCTTCTTCTCTGTTACCGTAAGTCCATGCAAACGTGGATCTTTCAAAGAGCAGGGTTCCAGAGTCCACAAGTGTTCAGAGTTCCTCAGTAGGAATAGCTGGAGTACATAGTCCAAGGCTTCCAGGAGTCAGGTCACAGGTTCACTGCAGGCTAGATTCTGAAGCACTGATTGCTCAGCTGTGGCTGCTTAAGAAGCAAGAGGGAGAGAATCAGGGCGGGAACATGAAAGCTGAAAACTCCATATTGACTGAGGGCAAGATAGCTGCAGCAAGACAGAAAGCAAAATGGCTGACGGAAAACTGAGTTTCAAGAACATGTACAAAGAACCTTACATTACTCCCCCCTTAGGGACAACCTCCGGATGGCCTCAGACCAGGCTTGTCTGGGTACCTCTGATGAAACTGGCGGAGCAAACGAGGAGCATTAACGTTATTGACTGGTTCCCATGAGTTGTCCTCCACTGAGTAGCCCTGCCATTTAATCAAATATTGTAACTGATTCCTGTATAACCTGGAATCTAGAATTCTTTCCACCACAAATTCTTCCTGACCATCGACTAGCACTGGGTCAGGGCAAGGAGAAGAACGTCCAGGAAACGTATTGGGTGTTGCAGCCTTTAGTAGGGATACATGAAAGACAGGGTGGATTCTCATAGTTCTAGGCAGTTGAAGACGACAAGCAACGGCACTTATAATTTTACTGATTTTATAGGGTCCAATGTACTTATGTCCCAACTTAGACGATGGAATCCTTAACTTAAGATTTCTGGTTGACAGCCAGACCAGGTCTCCTACCTTGAAAACTGGTGCAGGTTTACGAAATTTATCTGCTGCTTTCTTGTACCTTTCCTGAGCCAATTCCAGATTCTCCTTTAGAAGATCCATATTCTTCTGTAAAGACGTGATTCTTTCGGCCACTGCTGGTAAAGGCGTTTCTATGGGAAATCGTGGAAGAATGTTAGGATGATAACCTAGATTGGAGTAAAAAGGAGACTGCTTAGTGGAGGCGCTCTGAGAGTTGTTATAAGAGAACTCAGCCAATGGAAGTAGATCCACCCAATCATCCTGTAGGTGGCAGATAAAGCAGCGGAGATACTGCTCCAGAGTTTGATTGGTTCGTTCGGTCTGTCCATTAGTCTGGGGATGAAAAGCAGAAGAAAGGTTTACTTTAATGTCCAATGCTGCACAGAAATTTTGCCAAAACCTTGAAGTGAATTGCACCCCTCGATCCGAAATAACCTCATCCGGTACTCCATGTAAGCGAAACACATCTTTAATCATCAAATCTGATGTCTGTTTTGCAGTGGGTAAGTCGACACAAGGAATAAAATGAGCTGCCTTTGTTAAACGATCAACTACCACTAGAATGGTGTTTTTCCCTTAAGAGGTTGGTAACTCCACAATGAAGTCCATAGAAATGGATCCCCACGGGCGGGACGGGGTGAGAAGAGGTTGTAACAGACCAGTTGGTGAGGAGCGAGGTGTTTTGCATCTTGCACAGACTTCACATGAAGTGACATAGTTTAAAACATCCTTCCTGCAAGTGGGCCACCAAAAGAAACGAGAAAGAAATTCCTGTGTCTTTAGAATTCCTCTATGCCCAGCTATCTTGGAATCGTGAATGAGTTGCAATACTCTCAATCTGACTGTTTCAGGAATATACAGACGTTGTCCCAGAATCCACACACCATTCTTAAAGACAAGACTTACGTCCCTTGGGGGTTGAGCCAACAAGGAATCCGCATGGTATGCTTCCTTGATGTCCTTAAGTAGGTCTTTATTATGAATCACTCCCAGGAATCTAGAGTCAGGAAGAATAATCTTAGGAGGAGCAAGTGGACGGGTCTCTGCTGAATGAATCCTAGAGAGTGCATCAGCCTTTCCATTGCGCGATCCTGGTCTATAAGAAATGACAAAATTAAATTGGTTTAAGAAAAGATTCCAGCGAGCCTGGCGAGGAGTCAGGCACTTAGCCGACCTGATAAATTCAAGGTTACGATGGTCTGTCAGGACGACTATTTGCTGTGCAGCACCCTGAAGAAGGTGTCTCCATTCTTTGAAGGCGGCAATAATGGCCAACAACTCTCTATTGCCCACATCGTAGTTCCTCTCAGCCGAAGACAACTGCTGGGAAAAGAAGGCACAGGGATGCAAGACATTCTTCTCACCTGTTCTCTGAGAGAGTATAGCTCCAACGGCACAATCTGAAGCATCCACCTCTATTATGAAGGCAAGTTCGGGGTTGGGATGTACCAAGATAGGTGCGGTGGTAAATTTATCTTTTAGACGAGAAAATGCTCCCTGGGCTTGGGGAGTCCAGGAGAACCTAGACTCTTTCCGGGTAAGTTGGGTGATAGGTGACACTACCTCAGAGAAATTCCTAATGAAACGTCTATAGAAATTGGCAAACCCGATGAAGCGCTGCACCTCCTTCACATTTCTAGGACTTGGCCAATCCTTGATGGCTTGGGTCTTACTTCCATCCATACTAATTCCTTGTGTAGACAGTACATACCCCAGAAATTGAATTTCGGTCCTATGGAATTCACACTTTTCAAGTTTGATGTAAAGATGGCTTTGTCTTAGACGTTCCAAGACCATTCTCACATGTCCATGATGTTCCTCTGTGGAGTTAGAAAAAATTAGAATATCATCCAAATAAATCACCACGAATGTATCTAGGAGATCCCTGAAGATGTCATTCACCAAGTGTTGGAAAGTGGCTGGGGCGGTACTCAGACCAAAAGGCATAACTAGATATTCAAAGTGTCCATAGCGTGACCTGAATGCAGTCTTCCATTCATCCCCAGGTCTAATACGGACCAAGTTATAGGCCCCACGGAGATCCAATTTAGAGAAAATTTGGCATGCCGCACTCTCTCCAATAACTCAGGGATTAAAGGCAATGGATAACGGTTTCTAATAGTAACCTTATTGAGTTCCCTATAGTCTACGCAGGGTCTCAGAGATCCATCTTTCTTCTTCACAAAGAAGATGGGTGCACCTGCAGGAGATGAAGAGGGGCGTATGAAGCCCTTGGCTTGGGGAGAAGAGATAAGCATAAAGGACAGTTTCTCTTGATGATCTTTACCCATAAGGACCCTCAAAGGCTCCGTTTCCTGATCCACTGGTCCAGAGGTCAGCAGGGAGCCATCCACAGTTTCCATCTGTACTGGAGTAGCCTTCTTCACTGAACGTATCCCCTGTTTCAGAGCAAAGGAGACATCCATAAAATTCCCACTTGCCCCTGAGTCGATCATAGCAGAGCTAGACACCCAGACTGAGTTAACCCAGAGTTTGATGGAAAGGAAGCAATGAGAATTGTTTTTCCTACAACTCAGCTGGGACACCGCTGAGGAAACTTGAAAAATTGCAGCGTTTACACAGTCATCGTCCTCAGAAGTAACGGAGTTTAAGTCCGAGAAATCAAGATCTGTTGCTGCAGATCTCTCTGGAGCCTGAGGCTCGGACCTGACAGATCTGCTCTCGCAACACTCACAGTGAATGAGTGCTGCATAGTGTTGAGCATTCCGATACCGCAAGTATCGGGTATCGGCCGATATTCGCGTTATCGGAATTCCGATACTTAATTCCGATACTTTTTCCATATCGTATACCGGAATCGGAAGTTCCCATAATTCTTTGAGAGGCAATGTGATTTTAGTCAGCCAATGAGGAATCCTACGAAGTGTGGGCACATCCTGTAATGCTGCGGTCATCTTAACTAATGGCATGGCTGTGATTGGCTGCTGAAATGATGTCAGAATGCACTATAAAAGGCGCCGCCGCCATTTTAGCGTCACTGTGCTGTGAACTCAGTAAGGGACAGAACGCTACTCTGCTCACTCTGAGGGACAGTTAGATATTGCGATTTTGTGTACTACTGTGCTTGAGGCAGGCTAGTTTACCAACCGCTGTGTAAAGCTTCATTTTGCCAGTGTTGTTTTAACAGCTCTGTGCAAGGTGTGTGTGTGACAGTGCAGGTGACGCTGCAGTTTGCTCTGCATCCACCGCTGTTTGTAGGCATCTGCACGTGTCACTGACTCTTTTTTTTTTTTTTTTTTTTTTTATTTTGTGGAATTGGTGCAGCTCCATTATATTACAAAAAAAAAATCAAATCTATTAGTGTGACGTGCTTCCATCCGTATACAATACATTGGTTGCAAACACTATAGAACTACACAAAGGAGCTTTTCACAGATTGTGGACAGTTGTGTTTCAGTGTTCACTTCAGTCTGTGTTTTTTACTTTTTTTAGTGCAGATCACGCTCCAGTTACATGTTCAAGCACTGCTGCTTGTACTCTGCTGAGCGTGTCTCAGTGTCTCATCCTTTTCATTTATCTCCAATTGGTTCTGCTACATTCCATTTAAAATAAATGTAATCTATTAGACTAATAGATTAGATTTATTTTAAATGGAATGTAGCAGAACCAATTGGAGATAAATGAAAAGGATGAGCCACTGAGACACGCTCAGCAGAGTACAAGCAGCAGTGCTTGAACAAGTAACTGGAGCGTGATCTGCACTCAAAAAAGTAAAAAACACAGACTGAAGTGAACACTGAAACACAACTGTCCACAATCTGTGAAAAGCTCCTTTCTGTACTTCTATAGTGTTTGCAACCAATGTATTGTATACGGATGGAAGCGCGTCACACTAATACTATTAGTGTGACGCGCTTCCATCCGTATACAATACATTGGTTGCAAACACTATAGAAGTACAGAAAGGAGCTTTTCACAGATTGTGGACAGTTGTGTTTCAGTGTTCACTTCAGTCTGTGTTTTTTACTTTTTTGAGTGCAGATCACGCTCCAGTTACTTGTTCAAGCACTGCTGCTTGTACTCTGCTGAGCGTGTCTCAGTGGCTCATCCTAATAGTATTAGTGTGACGCGCTTCCATCCGTATACAATACATTGGTTGCAAACACTATAGAAGTACAGAAAGGAGCTTTTCACAGATTGTGGACAGTTGTGTTTCAGTGTTCACTTCAGTCTGTGTTTTTTACTTTTTTTAGTGCAGATCACGCTCCAGTTACATGTTCAAGCACTGCTGCTTGTACTCTGCTGAGCGTGTCTCAGTGGCTCATCCTAATAGTATTAGTGTGACGCGCTTCCATCCGTATACAATACATTGGTTGCAAACACTATAGAAGTACAGAAAGGAGCTTTTCACAGATTGTGGACAGTTGTGTTTCAGTGTTCACTTCAGTCTGTGTTTTTTACTTTTTTTAGTGCAGATCACGCTCCAGTTACATGTTCAAGCACTGCTGCTTGTACTCTGCTGAGCGTGTCTCAGTGGCTCATCCTAATAGTATTAGTGTGACGCGCTTCCATCCGTATACAATACATTGGTTGCAAACACTATAGAAGTACAGAAAGGAGCTTTTCACAGATTGTGGACAGTTGTGTTTCAGTGTTCACTTCAGTCTGTGTTTTTTACTTTTTTTAGTGCAGATCACGCTCCAGTTACATGTTCAAGCACTGCTGCTTGTACTCTGCTGAGCGTGTCTCAGTGGCTCATCCTAATAGTATTAGTGTGACGCGCTTCCATCCGTATACAATACATTGGTTGCAAACACTATAGAAGTACAGAAAGGAGCTTTTCACAGATTGTGGACAGTTGTGTTTCAGTGTTCACTTCAGTCTGTGTTTTTTACTTTTTTTAGTGCAGATCACGCTCCAGTTACATGTTCAAGCACTGCTGCTTGTACTCTGCTGAGCGTGTCTCAGTGGCTCATCCTAATAGTATTAGTGTGACGCGCTTCCATCCGTATACAATACATTGGTTGCAAACACTATAGAAGTACAGAAAGGAGCTTTTCACAGATTGTGGACAGTTGTGTTTCAGTGTTCACTTCAGTCTGTGTTTTTTACTTTTTTTAGTGCAGATCACGCTCCAGTTACATGTTCAAGCACTGCTGCTTGTACTCTGCTGAGCGTGTCTCAGTGGCTCATCCTAATAGTATTAGTGTGACGCGCTTCCATCCGTATACAATACATTGGTTGCAAACACTATAGAAGTACAGAAAGGAGCTTTTCACAGATTGTGGACAGTTGTGTTTCAGTGTTCACTTCAGTCTGTGTTTTTTACTTTTTTTAGTGCAGATCACGCTCCAGTTACATGTTCAAGCACTGCTGCTTGTACTCTGCTGAGCGTGTCTCAGTGGCTCATCCTAATAGTATTAGTGTGACGCGCTTCCATCCGTATACAATACATTGGTTGCAAACACTATAGAAGTACAGAAAGGAGCTTTTCACAGATTGTGGACAGTTGTGTTTCAGTGTTCACTTCAGTCTGTGTTTTTTACTTTTTTTAGTGCAGATCACGCTCCAGTTACATGTTCAAGCACTGCTGCTTGTACTCTGCTGAGCGTGTCTCAGTGGCTCATCCTAATAGTATTAGTGTGACGCGCTTCCATCCGTATACAATACATTGGTTGCAAACACTATAGAAGTACAGAAAGGAGCTTTTCACAGATTGTGGACAGTTGTGTTTCAGTGTTCACTTCAGTCTGTGTTTTTTACTTTTTTTAGTGCAGATCACGCTCCAGTTACATGTTCAAGCACTGCTGCTTGTACTCTGCTGAGCGTGTCTCAGTGGCTCATCCTAATAGTATTAGTGTGACGCGCTTCCATCCGTATACAATACATTGGTTGCAAACACTATAGAAGTACAGAAAGGAGCTTTTCACAGATTGTGGACAGTTGTGTTTCAGTGTTCACTTCAGTCTGTGTTTTTTACTTTTTTTAGTGCAGATCACGCTCCAGTTACATGTTCAAGCACTGCTGCTTGTACTCTGCTGAGCGTGTCTCAGTGGCTCATCCTAATAGTATTAGTGTGACGCGCTTCCATCCGTATACAATACATTGGTTGCAAACACTATAGAAGTACAGAAAGGAGCTTTTCACAGATTGTGGACAGTTGTGTTTCAGTGTTCACTTCAGTCTGTGTTTTTTACTTTTTTTAGTGCAGATCACGCTCCAGTTACATGTTCAAGCACTGCTGCTTGTACTCTGCTGAGCGTGTCTCAGTGGCTCATCCTTTTCATTTATCTCCAATTGGTTCTGCTACATTCCATTTAAAATAAATCTAATCTATTAGTGTGACGCGCTTCCATCCGTATACAATACATTGGTTGCAAACAATATAGAAGTACACAAACGGGCCTTTCACAGCTACTGAACATGGGTTTTTAATTTTTAACTAAAATATGTATTTTTTCAAATGACACAAATATAAGTAATGTTGAAGAGGAATAGTCCTACATCCATTGTTTGCACAATATTACAGGTGTACATCATGTCCCTTAATCAACAATGTATTATTATATTTACTTGTATGCTTTTATTTAAAAGCCAAGAACACAGAAGGATAACCTTCGCACTGCAGCTGTTGTCAAAGTTCAACCCACATTATGCACTTCCAACATTGCAGCATTTGAGGCATGATGTGAGTTGGATTGGTCAAAGTTATGGAGTGAGAAGGTTCACCATCAGTACCCTATAGCATAAGTATGCTTTTGTGTTAGACATGTGGATATCTGCCATAATATGTCACAATTATTTAGTTACAGATTTGTTACCAACACTAATCATTGAATGGTTTTAAATTTGACGTTTCACTTGTTTACAGCTTAGAAATAAGGGTGTAGCCTGATATCTATGTGTAGCACTAGCCACTTTAACATGTCATGTTTTTTTAAACATGTGTAGCTAGGTAGCAGTAATTTTTGCCGGACACACAGCAGGGGAACAGCAGGCGTTACTGAACCCCACTATTACTATAGCTTGTGTATTGGTCTGTGGACACGACACTTCTGAGCAGCAACTGGCAGTGTTGTAGCCCAGGGAGTATAGCTCAGGTGGTAGAAAGATGAACATAACAGGAGACATGGAAAACGTTGTCAACCAGTTAGTTAATCTGAAACCGGACAGGCAAATTCAGGCGAGATCCATGCCTAGTTCATTTTCAGAAAAGTAAGCCGTTGTACATTATCGTAGGATAGTCGCATGCAACGGTCTGTTAGTACACCACCTGCAGCAGTAAAGACGCGCTCCGATAATACACTGCCAGCAGATCAAGCCAGCACCTCCAATGCATACTGGCTAAGCTCTGGCCATGTATCCAGCTTAGAGACACAAAACTTGAATGGGGAAGAGCCATCTGAGAGTACACTGAGAGGGCAAGACATGTAGTCTGTAACCATCTTACGGAAATGTTGCCTCCTGCTGACTGGAGCCGTCTCGGATGGTGTAGACATTGGTGGCGCTGCCACAAAACTTCGACACATTTGGAACATACTGGTCTTGCCCTGTGCAGAGGCGCTGCTTGTGCTCCTCTTGTTGCAGAGCTGTCTCCACTGCCTCGACGCACAGAGCTGCTTTGTAAATCAGTAGCAGCAGCAGTGCTCTTGGCTGGAATGGAGAACATTATGGATTGCACCAGTGTGTCTTGGTACTTCCGCATTTTACGCTCCCGGTTCAACGGTGTGATGAGGCTTTGTAAGTTGTCCCGGTAGCGAGGGTCTAGGAGGGTGTACACCCAATAATCAGACGTGGTGTGAATGTGTTCGATGCGGCGGTCGTTTCTCAGCCACTGCAGCATGAAATCAACCATGTGCTGCAGACTCCCAACTGGCCAAGAAACGTTGTCCCCTGCAAGAGGCGTCATCTCCGCCTGCTGTGCATCACCCCACCTTGGTCTACATACTGACTAGAGCATTGTCTACCTCCCTCTGGAGCGATGTCTTCCTCCTCCATTGACTCCTCCTCACAAAGTCCTTCAAATACATATAAATTTACAAAATTTAAAACTCAAAATTTAAAAACTTTGTATCATAATTCTGTAACATCAGTTTATGGAAACACAATAGCATTACAAAAGGATAGACAAAAAATGTACATTATGTGCTTTGTAAATACATTAAAAGTTTGTAATGGTTATGAAAATATAGACAGCGACTCTGGAGGTTCAATTGTTGATACAGCATGGTACTTTGAAAGTCCTCCAGCCCTTTGTGAAGAACCACGTTGCGCTGACTGTCCAGAAGGTGATGGAATTTGTGACTCCTCATCCTCCTCACAAAGTCCTTCAAATACATATAAATTTACAAAATTTAAAACTCAAAATTTAAAAACTTTGTATCATAATTCTGTAACATCAGTTTATGGAAACACAATAGCATTACAAAAGGATAGACAAAAAATGTACATTATGTGCTTTGTAAATACATTAAAAGTTTGTAATGGTTATGAAAATATAGACAGCGACTCTGGAGGTTCAATTGTTGATACAGCATGGTACTTTGAAAGTCCTCCAGCCCTTTGTGAAGAACCACGTTGCGCTGACTGTCCAGAAGGTGATGGAATTTGTGACTCCTCATCCTCCACCTCTTCCAAAACCTCATGCCTTAGTGCTTGCAGTGTTTTTTGAAGCAGGCAGATAAGGGGGACAGTCAGGCTGACTAGTGCATCATCTGCACTCGCCATCCGCGTTGACTCATCAAACGCACGCAAAACGTGGCAGATATCCTTCATAGAGTTATTCGCCACTCATTACACTGGCAGTGGCTGCCCATTCATTATAGGATCCAATTCTAATTACTGGTTCTCACCAACATAGCTCTCCACAGCGCAGCACCCCCCTACATCTCCTCCCTTATTTATATTTATCGGCCTAACCGACTGCTGCACTCTGCAAACGACCTTCGACTAACCTCTGCACTAATCCGTACCTCCCACTCCCAACTCCAAGACTTCACCCGCGCTGCGCCAATCCTCTGGAATGCTCTACCCCAAGAAATTAGGACTATCCGCAATTTGGATGGTTTCAGGCGCTCCCTCAAAACACATTTGTTCACAGTGGCCTATCACATTCTCTAATCAAAGTCATTCTATGTGTAATTCTGTGTGTGTAGCCCATTCACTATCTCCATGCATCCCTCACTTCCTTAAAATGGCTGGACCATCATTGTAAAAACACCATTGTATATAAACACCTGTACTTTGTATCTCCCACACCTCATTGTAGATTGTAAGCTTTCACCAGCAGGGGCGGCTGATTTTGCTTTAATTATTGTATTGTTAACGTTGTTACTTATGACTCGTGTTTTGAAACTGTTAAACTGTAAAGCACTGCGGAATATTATGGCGCTATATAAATAAATAATATTATTATTCTTATTATAGAGGCCCACTCAGTAGTGGTGAAGTGTGAACGCCGCAAATTGCGAGTTGACTGCGCCTGATGCAGCTGATACTCCATTACTGTTGGCTGCTGCTCACACAACCGCTCCAACATATGTAACGAGGAATTCCACCTGGTGGGTACGTCACATATAATGCGATGTTCATGAAGGTGAAATCTGCGTTGCAGAGCTGCAATCAGCGATCTGGCCATGCTGGAACGTCGCAAGTGAGCGCACTCTAGGCGGACCTTGTGCAGCAGTGCATCAAGATCCGGATAGTCCCTCAAAAAACTCTGCACGACCAAGTTGAGCACATATGACAGACATGGTATGTGAGTGAGGTTGCCAAGGCCCAGAGCTGACACCAGATTTCGGCCATTGTCACACACTACCAAGCCTGCCTGTAGATTCTCTTCCAAAAACCACACGTCGCTCTCCTGCTTTATGGCATTACAGAGCTCCTGCGCTGTGTGGCTAAGATTCCCCATGGAAATTAATTTCAGGATGGCCTGTTGACATTTGGACACGGCTGTGCTCATATCGGTCGCAACAGGTAAACGTTCACGGGTCCATGTGGAGGTAGACCGTGACGGCTCCTGCAGCGATGATTCTGAGGAACTGGAATAGGAGGAGGAATCAATGTGTACAGACTTGATTCCTGCAATCCTTGGAGTTGGCAGAACACGTACAGCGCCACTCGCAAGATCAGTACCCGGCTGCACAACATTGACCCAATGGGCAGTGAGGGAAAGGTATTGTCCCTGGCCATGGGTGTTAGAACCCTCTTGTTAGGTTTTGTTTCAGTTTGCTGGTCACATGACCTTTTTTCCCTATTTAGTCTGGCTCCGCCCTTCTGGCTTTGCTTGACTTCATTGTATTATCTACTGTTAAGCTAGCCGGGTGCTTAGGTGCCTTAATCTGTGAGTTTTGCTTGATGTTAGGATCACAAAGTATTTATTTTTCTGTTTAATTATCCATGCTACAATTTATGTTAGGACTAGGAGGTGTCCACCTTTTCTCCCAGTCCCTAGATCTTGTAGGGATTACTCCCTCGCAACTATAGGTCTTCGTTCACACTAGATGAGGACTTTAGCGGGTCTGGTCGCAGGATCAGGTTCCCCGTTACATCGTAGGGATTCAGCTTAGTTGTATTGTAGGGACAGAATTCCCTTCTTTCCTTACTGGTTGTAGCAGATCATAACAATGGGTACTGGTCCACGCATCGGTGGTCAGGTGGACCTTGCTACTGAGGGCTTTTAGTAGCGCATGTTTAATTTTTCCCTCAACATGCTTTTGCAGACCAGGGACGGCTTGCCTGCTGAAATGAAATCGGCTTGGCACATTGTATTGTGGGATTGACAATGATATTCAGTTACGGAAACTGTCTGTCTCCACCAGCCTGAATCACAGCATTTCAAGGGACAGGAGTTTTGCAATGCCAGCATTCAGAGCCTGTGCTCGTGCATGGTTTGCGGAGTATGGCCGTCTTTTATCCCATGCCTGTGCTACCGCTGGCTGTTTTGTGGCCTGGGAGTGTGAGGATGACAGGGAACTTGCTGCTGTGTGTGGAATAACAGTTTGTCTCTGGACAACAGTGGCCGAGGTTCTTCCATGGCGATCCTGTGAGGAAGCATAACCAGCTGTGTGTGAGCTCGATGAAGAGGCTTCAACACAACCTGAAGATGTAGGTGCTGCTGTAGGTTGGCCTACATCTCCAGTGTGTCTTTGTAACTCAACTACGTGCTTTGTCCGCACATGTTTCCACATATTTGTGGTATTGAGGTGACTGACACTTTTAGCTATTTTTAATTTTTGATTACACAGCTTGCATTTCACATAGCAAATATCATGTGCAAGTGTGTGAAAAAAGGACCACGCAGTGCAAGTCCTGGGAGCGCACGTTTTGACTTTTGGAACACAACTGCTCCGAACAGGTGCCAAACTGGAGGCTACAGGCAACCGAGTCTGCAGCCTAACTCTCCCTCCTGTTTGTACCGTTGGGGCAATGTCTTCCTCTATCTTCCTTCTATCACTAACCATTTCTCTAGGCCTCTCCCAGCTTTCAACCAAAGTACTGGTTCTCACCCACAAAGCTCTCCACAGTGCAGCACCCCTCCTACATCTCCTCCCTCATTTCTATCTATCGGCCTAACCGACTGCTGCGCTCTGCAAACGACTTTCGACTAACCTCTGCACTAATACGTACCTCCCACTCCCGACTCCAAGACTTCTCCTGCTCTACGCCAATCCTCTGGAATGCTGTACCCCAAGAAATTAGGACTATCCACAATTTGCATGGTTTCAGGCGCTCCCCAAAACACATTTGTTCAGAGCGGCCTATCACATTCACTAATCAAAGTCATTCTATGTATTCTGTGTAAGTGTGTGTGTGTCTCTAGCCCATTCACTATCTCCATCCCTCAGTCCCTTAAGATGGCTGGAACATCATTGTAAATGCACCATTGTATATAAACACCTATACTTTGTATCTCCCCCATCTCATTGTACATTGTAAGCTGTCACGAGCAGGGGCGACTTATTTAGCTTAAATTATTGTATTGTTAACGTTGTTACTTATGACTTGTGTTCTGAAACTGCTAAACTGTAAAGCGCTGCGGAATATGATGGCGCTATATAAATAAATATTATTATTATTCCTCTGAGCTGCTCCCACCACCTTCCTGTTCTTCATGCCATGTTGGGTATTGGACCTCATCATCTCCACTACCCTCTTCCAACACCTGCTGTTGGGTGGTCTGGCCAGCACCATGCTCAACAGAAACTGGCACCTGGGTCTCATCATCATCATCAGATGCGTTCTGCGGTGTGCTGACCATCGGCACTGTCTCACCCGCCTCTTCAGATTCAGAGAGACACAGCTGTTGCGCATCACTGCATACTCCCTCTTCTTCACATTACAGAATGCTGCTTGGCTGGGCCCCTGTTTGCAAGCCAATAGATTCTGAGAACAGAAGCAGACACTCAGCTGGCTCCTGTACAGAACTCTCTGACTGCCTGGGCAATTTGCCAGGCGGTGAAGAGACAGATGGTTGCCCAACAGTGCTGTGGTCCTGAGAGGAGGTGGAAGCAATTGAAGTCGATGCATTGGCTGAGATCCAAACAACAACGGCTTTAATTTGTTCTTCCCGCAGCAGGGGGGTACTCCGAGCTCCTACAAAAGTGCGCATAAAGGAACGCTCACGGCCCGGGGAAAACTGGTGGATGCTGTGTCACTGGGGGCCGCAGCAGCCACAGAATCCCCACGTCCTCTCCCTGAAGAAACTCCACGACCACGTGCCTTACTCCCTGCCTTCTTCATCTTGGTAGATTGATAAAGAAAGTCTGAAAAGTTATAAGGCCTAAGTGTGGTTATTCCGCAGAGACTGCAGTGAACACTGCACACAACTGTTCAGTAGGTGTGAAAGGCCCCTTTGTGTACTTCTATAGTGTTTGCAACCAATGTATTGTATACGGATGGAAGCGCGTCACACTAATAGATTTTATTTATTTGTAATAGAGTGGAGCAGCAACAATTAGAGAAAAATTTCAAGGATGTGCCAGTGACACACGCTCAGCAGACTACAACCAGCAGTGGTTGAAGAACTAACTGGAGCGTGATCTGCACTCCAAAAAGGAAAACCTCAGACTACAGTGAACACTGCACACAACTGTTCACTACCCAACGCGTCTCAGCAGGAAGGCAGTCTGTGCGTCAAAACAAAGGCGCAAGCATACATCCACGTACCCTGTTTATAAAGCTATATAAAAAAAATTATGTAGTAGTGACGCACACTTTATTGAGGTACAGTATTACATCGCCATTCACCATCTGTGGCTATGCAGTCTCATCTATATATACCTTATCTATCCGTTGTCATGCTTGCAAGTCGACAGTCAGGCATAAATAGCAATTTTCACTATGCACTATGCACTTTTTAAAGGTTATGTTTGTAATAAACATGATTATTGCCACATATTATGAGTATTACATGATGGAAATTGTATAATTTTGTATAAACTGTTTAGTGACATTATTCAGCAAATGTAACATTTTAGTAATGTCACAGATAACTTGTAATGCTGATGATGTTTTGAAGTCAGACATTCATTGTCTATACAATAAAAATGGTGTACATACTGTTACTTATCCATCATTAATGGATTCAGATATGTACTTGTATGCTTTTATGTACAACCGTATAGCAGATTCCTTAACTAATTTATTTTGTGGTTTGCATTGCTGTTCAACATGTTAATGTATGTGTTTATGTTTGTCAATTCTTTATTTATCTAGATATTAGTTTAAATGAAATCATCATCTTATGGTAGTAAAGGTTATCTTTCTCTTGTTTGAAGTATAGACATTTAAAATTGACAGGTAACAAGGAAATTACTTTATCTAGTATTTAAACATCCTCCTTGACCCTGGGCTCCAACACCGCCAGTTGTTGCTCGGAAGTGCTGTTAGCACAGTCAACACTTGCTCCTGTGTTACTGGGGTTCAGTAACGTCAGCTGGTCCTCGGTTGTGCCATTGGCTCTTTTCCTTCTGCTGCCCCTCCGGGTTCCAGTACCGTCAGCTGGTTCTCCGCAGTGCCTTTGGCCTAGGTGCCTCCATCTTGGTATCCGAGTTCCAGCAACGTCTGCTGGTCCTTGGTAGTGCTTTGGAGCACAGGTACCTCCTGCTTAGTAACCGTGTCCCAGTAACGTCAGCTGGTCCTCGGTTGTGCCATTGGCTCTTTTCCTTCTGCTGCCCCTCCGGGTTCCAGTACCGTCAGCTGGTTCTCCGCAGTGCCTTTGGCCTAGGTGCCTCCATCTTGGTATCCGAGTTCCAGCAACGTCTGCTGGTCCTTGGTAGTGCTTTGGAGCACAGGTACCTCCTGCTTAGTAACCGTGTCCCAGTAACGTCAGCTGGTCCTCGGTTGTGCCATTGGCTCTTTTCCTTCTGCTGCCCCTCCGGGTTCCAGTACCGTCAGCTGGTTCTCCGCAGTGCCTTTGGCCTAGGTGCCTCCATCTCGGTATCCGAGTTCCAGCAACGTCTGCTGGTCCTTGGTAGTGCTTTGGAGCACAGGTACCTCCTGCTTAGTAACCGTGTCCCAGTAACGTCAGCTGGTCCTCGGTTGTGCCATTGGCTCTTTTCCTTCTGCTGCCCCTCCGGGTTCCAGTACCGTCAGCTGGTTCTCCGCAGTGCCTTTGGCCTAGGTGCCTCCATCTTGGTATCCGAGTTCCAGCAACGTCTGCTGGTCCTTGGTAGTGCTTTGGAGCACAGGTACCTCCTGCTTAGTAACCGTGTCCCAGTAACGTCAGCTGGTCCTCGGTTGTGCCATTGGCTCTTTTCCTTCTGCTGCCCCTCCGGGTTCCAGTACCGTCAGCTGGTTCTCCGCAGTGCCTTTGGCCTAGGTGCCTCCATCTCGGTATCCGAGTTCCAGCAACGTCTGCTGGTCCTTGGTAGTGCTTTGGAGCACAGGTACCTCCTGCTTAGTAACCGTGTCCCAGTAACATCAGCTGGTACAAGATTGTGCTACAAATACAAGATACGGAACAAGAGACACAAGAACAATAAGCAGAAGATCTAAAAGCAGAAGAACATGAAGTATAAGACCAAAATGAAGAGCAAAATATATGCTCTAAAATTCTAAGCAGAAGAAGACTAAGCAGTGTATGGGGGTGAGTCCGTTCCTCCTCGTGGTGCCCCTGGAAAATGCCTGCTGCTGCAGGCTAAACTGAACACGGATAAATACTGTTGTAATTTAAATCTTTTGTGACAGCAAGAACGGAAGGATGAAAAATTCATACTTTGACAGATTACAAGTACAGGATTCTCTGTCACAAATAAGAATATGATGAAGAAGATGAAGCAGAATATGAATAAGAATAATAGTTTAATAAGAAGAATATGAGTAATGTTAACAAAGATGAATAGCAAGAAGTTTAAGAAGAAGATAAAGAAGGTGAAGATGAAAATAATTTGATGAAAAAGATGATGCTGCAGAAGATTATGAAGGAGAAAGTGTGTGAAAAGTTAAAAAGGTGAAGATGAAGAGCATGGAAGTTGTGTAATATACATATTTGCCAAAATATAAAAAACGTTAACATTGTCAATTTCTTCGTCAATCCGAACATCTTTAAAAAAAAAAATATTTATGCTATTCCATTTGATTGGGTTAAACATCTATGCCTTTAATGTCTCCTCAACCTTCCACAATACATTCTACATTACTCTTTGTTGTTTTCCTTCATGTACAATTAACCAACAAGGCAAGAATGGGTTTTTTTTAATTTCGATATTTTGTTCCCATAGACTTACATGGGACTTCCGGTATCGATATCGGGTATCGCCGATATTTTAGTGATATCGGCGATACCATTCCGATTCCGATACTTTAGGATATCGGAAAGTATCGCTCAACTCTAGTGCTGCAGTAGTCTTACGAGAACGGCTGGGGCAGTTTATAATGAAGTGCCCTGACTTACCACAATAGAAACATAGATTTTCCTTAAAACGATGTTCCTTGCGTGCATCACTAACCCGTCTTTGTAAAGAGTCTACCTGCATGGGTTCAGGTTCAGGTTCCCATGTGATCCTACTCAAAGGTTCCTTAGCTGGGGAGGAAGGTAGGAAAAGGTTAGTGCGATTGCTTTCGAACCATCTCTCTTGCCTGCGTTCAGTCAGGCGAGCATCAATACGGATGCAGTAGTTAATAAAGTCACCTAACGCAGTGGGAGGGTCGGCACGAGCAAGTTCATCCTTAATTAGTGGAGACAACCCCTTTCGAAAAATAGATTTTTTGGCGGAACTGTCCCAGGTGGTATCAAGGGCCCATCTCCTGAAATCCAAGGCATATTCGGCTACCGAGTGCTTACCTTGGCGCAAAGTTAACATGGCTGCTTCAGCTGTTGCACCTCGATTGGGGTCATCAAACACCTGCCCCATGGCTGAAATGAAAGCATCAAGATGATCCAAACATTCATCCTCAGTCTCAATCAGAGGGTTTGCCCACATCAAAGCCTTGTTGGTAAGTAACATAATTATAGTAAGCACTTTAGATCGTTCAGTGGGAAATTGTGAAGTATGTGCAGAAAAAAACAGATTGCATTGGTTAATAAATCCCCTGAATTTTTCACGTTCACTGCCAAAACTAAAAGGGGGCAACTTGGGAATCCCAGAACTTGGGGCTACGGCAGGAGCCTGGACTCGCTCCTCTAGAACCTCAATCCTGGCTCGCAAATCCTGGGCAGTCTGTCCAAACACTTGCAAATTGTGATTAGTGAGGTCCTGTAGGTTTGTAAAACGGGTTTTTTAAGTCTGTAAATCTGCAAGGATATTATCAGTCACTCCGCAAAGTTCCTTTATGCGGGCCTCCATTTTCCAGATCTTTTAAGACAGGAGTACTGGAAGGAGAAGAGAAAAGAAAAAAAAAACAATAGTGTTTACCTGTGGTAACACTGCAGAGAGAAAAAAAAAATTAAGGGAACTGCTCACCTGGAATGGTTGTGAGAAGTCACAACCACTATCATCACAGAAAGTTCAACCGGACATCTGATATCCACAGTTACAGCAGACACAAAAGAGGGAAGAGAAAAAAAAAAAACAATAGTGTTTACCTGTGGTAACACTGCAGAAAAAAAAACTTAAGGGAATTGCTCACCTGGAATGGTTGTGAGAAGTCACAACCACTGTCATCACAGAAAGTACAACTGGACGTCTGATATCCACAGTTACAGCAGACACAGCCTTCCCAGACCCAGCAGACACTAACGTTTGGCTTCAGAATCTTGTAATGTATGTAGTACAGTTCATATAGCGTCTTGTGCTTGGGTGCGATGAAAATACATGAGACACAGGTTTTATATAGAAGGTCTTGTATTACTTCATACAAGTGGCAAAAATAGTCACACAGTTTGCAGATACAGAAGCAGGAGACACAGCAGGCCAGAGTAACTTAAGCTCAGCAATCACTCTCCACAACAGGTTCAGGATCTTCTTCTCTGTTACCGTAAGTCCATGCAAACGTGGATCTTTCAAAGAGCAGGGTTCCAGAGTCCACAAGTGTTCAGAGTTCCTCAGTAGGAATAGCTGGAGTACATAGTCCAAGGCTTCCAGGAGTCAGGTCACAGGTTCACTGCAGGCTAGATTCTGAAGCACTGATTGCTCAGCTGTGGCTGCTTAAGAAGCAAGAGGGAGAGAATCAGGGCGGGAACATGAAAGCTGAAAACTCCATATTGACTGAGGGCAAGATAGCTGCAGCAAGACAGAAAGCAAAATGGCTGACGGAAAACTGAGTTTCAAGAACATGTACAAAGAACCTTACACAGAGCTCCTCTCGCAACACTCACAGTGAATGACTGCTGCAGTAGTCTTACGAGAACGGCTGGGGCAGTTTATAATGAAGTGCCCTGACTTACCACAGTAGAAACATAGATTTTCCTTTATACGATGTTCTTTGCGTGCATCACTAACCCGTCTTTGTAAAGAGTCCACCTGCATGGGTTCAGGTTCTGGTTCCCTTGTGATCCTACTCAAAGGTTCCTTAGCTGAGGAGGGAGGTAGTAAAAGATTATTTTCGAACCATCTCTCTTGTCTGCGTTCAGTCAGACGAGCATCAATACGGATACAATAGTTAATAAAGTCACCTAACGCAGTGGGAGGGTCGGCACGAGCAAGTTCATCCTTAATCAGTGGAGACAACCCTTTCCGAAAAATAGATTTTTTAGCGGAAGTGTCCCAAGTGGTATCAAGAGCCCATCTCCTGAAATCCAGGCATATTCGGCTACTGAACGCTTACCTTGGCGCAAAGTTAACATGGCTGCTTCAGCTGTTGCACCTCGATTGGGGTCATCAAACACCTGCCCCATGGCTGAAATAAAAGCATCAAGGTGATTCAAACAATCATCCTCAGTCTCAATCAGAGGGTTTGCCCACATCAAAGCCTTATTGGTAAGCAACATGATTATAGTAAGCACTTTGGATCGTTCAGTGGGAAATTGTGAAGCATGTGCAGAGAAAAATAAATTGCATTGATTAATAAATCCCCTGAATTTCTCACGTTCACCGCCAAAACGAAAAGGAGGTAATTTGGGGATCCCAGAACTTGGGGTCATGGCAGGAGCCTGGGCTCGTTCCTCTAGAGCCTCAATCCTGGCTCGCAATTCCTGGGTAGTCTGTCCAAACACTTGCAAATTATGATTAGTGAGGTCCTGTAGGCTTGCAAAACGGGTTTTTAAAGTCTGTACATCTGAAAGGATTGTATCAGTCACTCCGCAAAGTTCCTTTATGTGGGCCTCCATCTTCCAGATCTTTTAAGGCAGAGGTGCTGGAAGGAGAAGAGGAAAGGAAAAAAAAAACAAAAAAAACAATAGTGTTTACCTGTGGTAACACTCCAGAGTAAAATTTTAAGGGAATGCGCTCACCTGGAATGGTTGTGAGAAGTCACAACCACTGTCATCACATAAGGTATTAAACGGACATCTGATATCCACAGTCACAGCAGACACGGCTTTCCCAGACCCAGCAGACACTAAACATTGGCTCCTGAATCTTGTCATGTATTGTCACGCGGTCTTATGATATGTGTACGATGTCAGTAAACTATTCTTAAAAGAACAACACTCTATACAACATATAGATTAGCAACATCAGCATGTAAATAAAGAATAGATTTACCTGACACGATATCCGTTGAACTCAGGATAAATCTTGAGGACTTGATACACTGTCACAGGAAAGAAGAGGACCGGGGGTCTAACCTGACCCTAAGCTGGGGTCCTAACTAATCCCTCACCTTGGAGGTACTGATAATGGTTCAGAGGTCCAAGTCTCCAGCCTAACCCTGTCTCCTATCAGTCCCTGAACCCTGTAATCAGTCCTAAGAAGGATTCTGATTACCACCAAAGGGATATGGGCTGATCTCTGCTAAATACACAGATTAGAAATATAAGACAGACTGGAGAAAACACAGACTTGCATACACACTCAAACACAGAAGGAACATAAATGATCTGGGATATTAAACTCTAAGCAAGGTGAGCTTAAAACAACTAAGGAGCTCTTTAACTTAAGTCTATACAGATACAATCCTATCTGTGGTCTGCATGAAGAATTTCACTGGCAACTCCCAAACAGACAACCAGAGATTTAAAGGAAACCAATCAACAAATAATTAATTGCAGCCGGGAGAAACTGCACCCAGTCCCAGAACTGAGCACAGACAGAATTAACTCCCTAACTGCCAAACACAAAGAAACAGCAACTCAGCTGTGAGAAGTCAGAATGTGCAACCGCGACGATCTTCGTGGCGATGCACACATGACAGTACCCCCCCTTCTACGAGGGCCTCCGGACCCTCAGGGCCAGGTTTGCCCGGGTGAGTTCTGTGGAAGGTCCGCACCAAACGATCTGCGTTAATGTCAGACGCAGGAACCCACGTCCTCTCCTCTGCACCATACCCCTTCCAATGCACCAAGTACTGAAGGGACCGGCGATTCAGACGTGAGTCAATGATCTTTGACACTTGAAACTCCAAGTTACCATTGACCACCACTGGAGGAGGAGGTAGAGGTGATGGTATGACTGGTGCCACGTACCTCTTAAGTAATGACTTGTGGAACACATTATGAATTTTAAACGTAGGAGGGAGGTCCAGACGAAATGCCACAGGATTAATTATGGAACTGATCCTGTACGGCCCGATGAATCTGGGGCCCAGCTTCCAGGAGGGAACTTTAAGTTTTATATTCCTGGTAGACAACCATACCAGATCGTTCACATTAAGATCTGGACCAGAAACTCTCCTCCTATCAGCCATACGTTTATAACGGTTCCCCATAGCACTCAGATTATTCAATACACCTCTCCACACTGAAGCAAGTGACGACGAGAAACGCTCCTCCTCAGGAACCCCAGAAGGGCCCCCCCATTGAAAGTACAAAACTGGGGATGAAAACCATATGCCCCAAAAAACGGGGATTTACCAGTGGACTCGCTCCGCCTGTTGTTAAGAGCGAACTCTGCCAGAGGCAAGAAAGAAGACCAGTCCTCCTGGTTCTCTGAGACAAAACACCGAAGATAAGTCTCTAGGCTTTGATTCAGACGCTCTGTCTGACCATTGGTCTGCGGATGAAAAGCCGAGGAAAATGACAATTGCATCCCCCGACGTAAACAAAATGCCCTCCAAAACTTGGACACAAACTGAGACCCCCTATCTGACACCACATCAGAAGGCAACCCATGAAGTCTCACAATCTCCCCAATGAACACCTGCGCCAGAGTTTTAGCATTAGGGAGGGCAGGAAGAGCAATGAAATGTGCCATCTTACTGAACCTGTCAACAACCACCAGTATGACAGTCTTCCCTGACGACTGAGGAAGGTCCGTGATGAAGTCCATAGACAAATGAGTCCATGGACGCTCCGGAAGTTTCAAGGGTAAGAGGGTCCCAGATGGACGGGTATGAGGGGTCTTAGAGCGAGCACAAACCCCACAGGACGCGACAAAAGTTAAAACATCTTTATTAACGTTAGGCCACCAAAACCGGCGAGAAAGGAGATCTAAAGTAGCCTTACTCCCTGGATGTCCTGCTAAAGCAGAATTATGATGTGCCTCAATAACCTTTTGTCTCAACTGATTTGGGACAAACAGTCTCCCTGGAGGTCCTGCAGGGGCGTCCCCCTGAACCTCTAATACCTCCTCCTCAAGCTCAGAACATACAGCCGACACTACCACCCCCTCCTGAAGGATAGGAATCGGGTCATCCATTTTCCCGGCCCTGGGAAACTGCGAGACAAGGCATCCGCCTTAACATTCTTAGATCCAGGGCGATAAGTGACAACAAAATTAAACCTGGTAAAAAACAACGACCATCGAGCTTGTCTGGAATTCAGACGCTTAGCAGATTCCAAATACAGCAGGTTCTTGTGATCAGTAATGACGGTGACCGGGTGGACTGCCCCCTCCAAAAAGTGACGCCATTCTTCAAAAGCCAACTTAATGGCCAAAAGTTCCCTATTGCCGATATCATAATTCCTTTCGGCGGACGACAATTTCTTAGAAAAGAAAGCGCACGGATGCCATTTACCAGGGGACGGACCCTGGGACAATATTGCACCCACCCCTACGTCAGACGCGTCCACCTCCACAACGAACGGCTGTGATGCATCTGGTTGGATGAGAACGGGTGCCGAAGCAAAACATTTTTTCAAAGAGGAAAAAGCTTGGCAAGCTTTGTCCGACCATTTAGAAAAATCCGTCCCTTTTCTTGTCATGTCAGTGAGAGGTTTGACAACAGATGAGAAATTACAAATAAATTTCCGGTAGTAGTTAGCAAACCCCAGAAAACGCTGCAGAGCCTTAAGATCCTCTGGCTGATCCCATTCAAGCACTGCTCTCACCTTTTCAGGGTCCATACGGAAACCGGAGGCTGACACCAAGAAACCCAAAAACTGAAGTTCCTGTACGGCGAATACACACTTTTCCAGTTTGGCGTATAGTTTATTGTCTCGCAAGATCTGCAACACCTGTCTCACATGCTCCTGGTGAGACACAAGATCTGGCGAGTAAATTAAAATGTCATCCAAATATACGACCACAAACAGCCCCACCAGATGACGAAAAATGTCATTAACAAAATGTTGGAATACTGCTGGTGCAGTAGTCAGACCAAAAGGCATGACAAGGTTCTCATAATGTCCCTCCGGCGTGTTAAACGCCGTTTTCCACTCATCCCCCTCTTTTATCCTAATCAGATTATACGCCCCCCTGAGATCCAATTTAGAGAACCATTTGGCGCCAACAATTTGATTGAAGAGATCAGGAATCAGAGGGAGTGGATACGGATCTCGAACAGTAATCCGATTAAGTTCGCGGAAATCCAAGCAAGGGCGTAGGCCTCCATCTTTTTTCTTCACAAAGAAGAACCCCGCGGCCACTGGGGAAGATGAAGGTCTAATATGCCCTTTGGCCAGACTTTCCGAAATATAATCTTTCATAGCCTGCCTCTCAGGACCAGAAAGGTTATATAACCTAGCTTTAGGTAACTTAGCATCAGGAAGTAAATTAATAGAGCAGTCATACACGCGATGAGGAGGCAACTCCTGACACCCCTCCTCAGAGAACACATCCCCAAAGTCCTCCAAAAAAGGAGGCAAAGTACTAGGCACGACCGCACTGATGACTGTGTTCATGCAGTTACTTTTGCAAAACTCACCCCATTGGCTTATCTCTCTGGACTGCCAATTAATCACAGGGTTATGTTTAACCAACCAAGGAAGTCCCAACACAATAGGAGTAGGTAGACCCTCCAACACATAACAAGATAATAGTTCCCTATGTATTGCCCCTACCCGAAGGTCAATGTTATGAACCTCATGAACAAAGCTACCTTGGCCGAGAGGCCTGGCGTCAATGGAGAATATAGGGATCGGTTTGACCAATACACTCAGATGCATACCTTGAGCCTGAGCAAACTGAGCGTCAACCAAATTAGCCCCGGACCCACTATCAAGAAGAACAGAAAATCTCTCCACTCTCGTACCAACCACCACCTCCACTGGTACAAGGAACTGAGAAGAACTAGCGGACGAAATACATACTCCCAGATTGTCGTCCACCACACAACCTGGGATTAACAGTTTTCCGGCGACTTCTTGTTCAACAAGGCACGGGACGGACATCCCCAACAAAATGTCCCTCTTTCCCGCAGAAGAAACACCTTCTAGTCCTGCGGCGTACCGCCAATCCCCTCCTACGAAATGATGTCCCTCCCAACTGCATAGGCTCCTCCGAACAGACAAGGGGAACCTCAACATAAGGGACTTTAGTAGTAGGTGGAGTAACAACAGGGGGCGGAGTTACCTCGCACCTCTCCCGGAGCCGTCTATCAGTACGGATAGCCAGGGCCATAGCAGCCTCCAGTGATGGAGGAGAATCATACTGAGCCAAAACGTCCTTTAATTTGTCAGAAAGCCCATGACAAAACTGGCTCCTAAGAGCTGGGTCATTCCACTGAGTATCTGTAGCCCATCTACGGAACTCAGAAGCAAATTCCTCCGCCGGACGATCTCCCTGCTGTATCTTACGTAATTTTGTCTCAGCAAGAGAGACCCGATCTGGGTCATCATATACCAAACCCAGGGCAGTAAAAAATCGATCTACTGACTGTAGAGCCGGGGATCCCGGAGGAAGGGAAAATGCCCAGGATTGAGGGTCCCCTTGTAGGAGCGAGATAACAATTCCCACTCTCTGCTCTTCACTCCCTGATGATCGAGGCCGAAGCCGAAAATACAATTTACATGCTTCCCTGAAGGTAAAAAATTTGTCTCGCCCACCATGAACCTGTCCGGGAGAGCTACTTTAGGTTCAAATCTGGTTTGCTCCGAGGGAGACAAAACTTTGGACTTAATGTCCGTCAGCTCCATGGATAATCCCTGCAACTGCAGAGCCAGCTGGGCTACTGGATCCATGGCAACTGGGAATAATTTTATGGGCCAGTGAAAATGTCACGCAGTCTTATGATATGTGTACGATGTCAGTAAACTATTCTTAAAAGAACAACACTCTATACAACATATAGATTAGCAACATCAGCATGTAAATAAAGAATAGATTTACCTGTCACGATATCCGTTGAACTCAGGATAAATCTTGAGGACTTGATACACTGTCACAGGAAAGAAGAGGACCGGGGGTCTAACCTGACCCTAAGCTGGGGTCCTAACTAATCCCTCACCTTGGAGGTACTGATAATGGTTCAGAGGTCCAAGTCTCCAGCCTAACCCTGTCTCCTATCAGTCCCTGAACCCTGTAATCAGTCCTAAGAAGGATTCTGATTACCACCAAAGGGATATGGGCTGATCTCTGCTAAATACACAGATTAGAAATATAAGACAGACTGGAGAAAACACAGACTTGCATACACACTCAAACACAGAAGGAACATAAATGATCTGGGATATTAAACTCTAAGCAAGGTGAGCTTAAAACAACTAAGGAGCTCTTTAACTTAAGTCTATACAGATACAATCCTATCTGTGGTCTGCATGAAGAATTTCACTGGCAACTCCCAAACAGACAACCAGAGATTTAAAGGAAACCAATCAACAAATAATTAATTGCAGCCGGGAGAAACTGCACCCAGTCCCAGAACTGAGCACAGACAGAATTAACTCCCTAACTGCCAAACACAAAGAAACAGCAACTCAGCTGTGAGAAGTCAGAATGTGCAACCGCGACGATCTTCGTGGCGATGCACACATGACATGTATAGTGTACAGTTCCTATAGCGTCTTGTGCTTGGGTGCGAGGAAAACACAGGAGACATAGGTTGAAATGAAATGACTTGT
>JARQOD010006174.1:0-44225 GCA_033576555.1 Oophaga sylvatica
CTTTCCACCCTACTCTCGAGATCACACCTCATCACCTGTGCACTTTACCTGATCCCATCCCACTTCATCACTAACCTCGCCACAGTCTTCATCCCAATCCTAACCCATCTCTTCAACCTACCACTAACAAATGGTGTTTTCCCCTCATGCTTCAACCATGCCTCAATCACACCCATCCTTAAAAAGCACTCGCTTGACCCATCCTCTGTCTCTAGCTATCGCCCTATATCACTTCTTCCCTATGCCTCAAAACTCCTGGAACACCATGTCCATTTAGAACTGTCCTTCCATCTCTCTTCCTGCTCCATCTTTGACCGCTTACAATCTGGCTTCCAACCACATCGCTCCACTGAAACTGCCCTAACAAAAGTCACCAATGACCTACTGACTGCCAAAGCCAAATGACACTACTCTGTCCTCCTCCTCCTGGACCTGTCCTCTGCCGTTGACACAGTGGACCACTCCCTATTACTACAGGCCCTCTCATCTCTTGGCATCACTGACTTGGCCCAATCTTGGATCGCGTCATAGAATCATAGAATGGTAGAGTTGGAAGGGACCTCCTGGGCCTTCTGGTCCAACCCCCTGCTCAAAGCAGGATTCTCTAAATCATCCCAGACAGATGTCTATCCAGCCTCTGTTTGAAGACTTCCATTGAAGGAGAACTCACCACCTCTTGTGGCAGCCTGTTCCACTCATTGATCACCCTAACTGTCAAAAAGTTTTTTCTAATATCTAATCTGTGTCTCCTCCCATTCAGTTTCATCCCATTGCTTCTAGTCTTTCCTTGTGCAAATGAGAATAAAGATGATCCTTCTACAATGTGACAGCCCTTGAGATATTTGTAGACAGCTATTAAGTCTCCTCTCAGTCTTCTTTTTTGCAAGCTAAACATTCCCAAATCCTGCAACCGTTCCTCATAGGACATGGTTTGCAGACCGGTCACCATTCTGGTGGCTCTTCTCTGAACTTGCTCCAGTTTGTTGATGTCTTTTTTAAAATGTGGTGCCCAAAACTGGACACAGTATTCCAGATGAGGTCTGACCAAAGAGGAGTAGAGGGCAATAATGACCTCACGTGATCTAGACTGTATGCTTCTGTTGATACATCCTAGAATTGCATTTGCCTTTTTTGCTGCTGCATCACACTGTTGACTCATGTTAAGTCTGTGATCAATTAGTATACCCAAGTCTTTTTCACATGTGCTGTTACTTAGCCCTATTCCTCCCATTTTGTATATGCTTTTTTCATTTTTATTGCCCAGATGTAGTACTTTGCATTTTTCCCTGTTAAAATCCATTCTGTTAGTTGCTGCCCACTGCTCCAGTTTATGTATATCTTTTTGAATCCTCTCTCTCTCTTCTCTAGTATTAGCTACCCCTCCTAGCTTTGTGTCATCAGCAAATTTGATCAGTTTACCCTCAATTCCTTCATCTAAATCATTGATAAAGATGTTGAACAATACAGGGCCCAAAACAGAGCCTTGTGGTACCCCACTTGAGACATTCTTCCAACTGGATGTGCAGCCATTTACAACCACTCTTTGGGTCCGATCACTAAGCCAGTTATGAATCCACCTAACAGTTGCCTTGTCCATTCCATACTTAGTCATTTTTTCAATAAGGATTGTGTGAGATACTTTGTCAAATGCTTTGCTGAAGTCAAGATATACTATATCTACAGCATTTCCCTGATCCACCCAGTCAGTGATTCTGTCATAGAAGGAAATTAAGTTAGTCTGACATGACTTATTAGTTACAAACCCATGCTGACTCTGTTTAATCACTTCATTCTTATGCAGGTACTTGCATACATGTTCTTTAATAATTTGTTCAAAGATCTTTCCTGGTATAGAAGTCAGACTCACCGGCCTGTAGTTCCCTGGGTCCACCTTCTTCCCCTTTTTGAAGATAGGAACAACATTTGCTCTTCTCCAGTCTTCTGGGACTTCTCCTGTTCTCCAAGAATTTTCAAAGATTATGGACAGTGGTTCAAGAATTTCTTCTGCTATCTCCTTCAGTACCCTGGGGTGTAATTCATCTGGACCTGGAGACTTGAATTCATTTATGTTAGCTAAGTGTTTCCTCACTGTCTTTCTGTTTATAGATATCCTGGATTCTTCTATTCCTTTAATAGGACAGTGAAGATCAGTTGATGTTACATTTCCTTTCTGAGAGAAAACAGATGCAAAATAGGAATTTAAAAGTTCAGCCTTCTCAACATCCTGACTTACCATTTCATCATTTTCATCCTGTAAAAATCCTATAGCATCTTTGACTTTTCTTTTACTTTTGACGTATCCCCAAAATCCTTTTGTTGCTTTTGACGTCACTTGCAAGCCTTAATTCATTGTCAGCTTTAGATAATCTGATTTGTGCCCTGCAGGTTCTCCAGACGGCATTATATTCTTCTTTAGATATGCCTCCCTCTTTCCATTTGATAAACATTTCTTTCTTCCTTTTTAGCATGTGTTTAAGTTCTATGTTCATCCATCCTGGTTTCCTTAAATTCTTCCCTCTTTTCGGAATTGTTAACGATTGTGCTTTGAGAATCTCATTTTTCAAGATTTTCCATCCTTCCTGGACATTTTTGTCCTTAAGGATATCCAGCCATTGGATCCCTCCAATTCTCTTTCTGAGTTCCTTAAAATCTGCCTTTCTGAAATCTAACCTTGACGTCTGAGTCTTCACAGGTCTTCCTCCTCTTGTTATCCAAAATTCTAAAATAGCATGGTCACTACCTCCTAGAGTCCCAGCCACTCTTATCTCCTCCACCATTTCCTCCCTGTTTATGAGGATTAGATCCAAGGTAGCAGATCCCCTTGTTTTCTCCATTACCTTTTGGAAGATAAAGTTGTCAGCAAGAGAGGATAAGAATTTCCTGGACCTGTTCGTTTTGCCTGAGAGAGATTCCCAACAAATGTCTGGGTAGTTGAAATCTCCCATGACCACTATGTCATATTTTTTGGAGAACTTGGCCATTTGATGCATAAAGAGTTCATCCATATCTTCAGCTTGCACAGGCGGCCTGTAGTAAATGCCTACAATGGTGTCCTTTCCATTGTTCTGTCCTTGTATTCTTACCCAAACAGTTTCCACAGAACTCCCAGTCTCTGAAGCGTCAATCTCTGTGCAGATATACGCTTTTCTAACATACAATGCAACACCTCCTCCTCGTTTATCAAGTCTGTTTCTTGCAAATAAGTTGTATCCTTCTAGCCTTGTATTCCAATCATGTGTATCGTCCCACCAAGTCTCAGTGATTCCAATGACATCATATTTCTTCTCCTGCGTTAGTAGCTCCAGTTCTCCTTGTTTGTTGCCCATGCTTTGTGCATTCGTATAGAAACACTTTAGTTTGTGATTGGTTTCTCTTCCTTCAATATTTTTATTATGTAAATTTTTTTGTCTTTGTTCTTCCCCTTCACTTCTAATAGCAGAAATCTCAATAGTATTTGTCAAGTGTATGGCTTTTGCTGGCGTTTTGCTTCCCTTCCCACATTGTTCTAGTTTAAAGCTCTCCTGATGAGTGTAGCAAGGCGACTTCCAAATACATGTTTTCCAGTCTTCATAAGGTGCACCCCATCTCTAGCAAAGTAGTCCATCGTATAGGTAATTCACTTCGTGATACAGAAATCCAAATCCTTGCTGACGGCACCATCGACGTAGCCAGTTGTTCACCTGCAGAATCTTATTCCACCTCCTTGTTCCATGGCCATCCACTGGGAGGATGGAAGAGAAGACCACCTGCGCTCCCAGTTCTTTCACTTTCTTACCTAAGTTTTCAAAGTCACTGCAGATGGTTTCCAGGTCGTTTCTAGCGGTGTCATTTGTCCCCACATGTATTAGAAGGAATGGGTCATCTTTAGGTCTGAAGAGTCCTGATATCCTGTCAGACACATCTTTAATTTTTGCACCTGGAAGACAGCACATTTCTCATACCTAACAGACTGGACATTCAGTGTCTCCCACTCACACACCACCTCCTCACCTCGCCCCCTATCTGTCAGAGTCCCGCAAGGTTTAGTCCTAGGGCCCCTACTCTTCTTCATTTACACCTTTGGCCTGGGACAGCTCATAGAATCTAATGGCTTGCAGCAGGGCTGCCACTAGGAATTTTGGTGCCCCATACTTGAAAACTTTTAGGGGTCCCCTTGAGACTCCACCCAGGTTCCACCCCAGCCCCGCCTCCACCCCTCGAACTGTCCACAGTCAAAAGATTTTTTAAGCCGCCACAAAGACAAGGTAGACTATTTGGCCAGGCTCTACTCTACTCTAACATATTAAACATTTGTTAAAATACCCAATACAATTTAGATATAGGAAAGATGTGTATCTTTGTACCGTGTTAGCCAGTAGATAGAAAAATATTTAGACTTGAGAGTCCTCAGTGGTTGATACCTTTTAATGGCTAACTTTTTCTGTGCTATTTTGTGTATAAATATGTGATTCTTCAGATGTTGTATTAGTCTATGCCTGATGAAGAGACCTGAGTAGTCTCGAAAGCTTGCAATTTGTTACCATCTTTTCAGTTAGCCATTAAAAGGTATCAACCACTGAGGACTCTCAAGTCTAAATATTTTTCAATACAATTTAGGTATATTTTAATTTATTTTTAAATTTTTAAAATGACCAATAATATCACATACAGGGGACAAATATCACCACACCATGACCGGACACCATATTATCACCACATAGTCACCAAATAATAGTACATACAAGGCACAAATACCACCACCCCATATCCAGACCACATAGTACCACCATATGATGACCAATAATACCACATACAAGGAACAAATACCACCACACCATGACCAGACCACATATTACCACCACATGGTGACCAATAATACCACATACAAGGAACAAATACCACCACACCATGACCAGACCACATATTACCACCACATAGTGACCAAGTAATAGCACATACAAGGAACAAATACCACCACACCATGGACGAACAACATATTACCACCTAATAGTGACTGAATACTACAATATTGATCAGTAATAAAAAACACAATACTAATATCACCATAAGTGCCATTATACACAGGAGATCTGTACTTAGTATGCAGTGTCTTTGTACAGGTAATACAGTGATCACCGGTTACATTATACACAGGAGCTCTGGGTATAATATAAAGGTAATACAGTGATCACTGGTAATATTGTACACAGGACTGCTGTATAGAGTATACAGTGTAAAGTGCCAGTGTACAGGTAACACACTGACTCACCAGTGACGTCTCTAGGTGAAGTCCTTCATCTTCGCTTTTAATCTTCATCCAGCACAGACCGCCGTCATTTCTTCCAGCCAGGGCTTGTCTCTGCATGAAATAACACAGTTATGTAGAGCTCCGCTTGCAGAATACATTACTTATTTTTTCCCAAATTCTAAACTACACCAGATGAAGAAAAAAAGTCGACAGTGTAGCTCTGCACCGTAACAGTACCGCCTCCCCCATTTTAAACAGTATCCTCAAAAAATAAAATAAATATATCACTGCAGTAATAATATCTCTTAATTAGCCCCTATGGTAACAATATCCCCCATCCTGGCCCCTGTGTGTCTCATTCCTGGCTCCAGCCATATGCTCTCCTATCCTGCCCCATATGATGTCCCATCCTGCCCCATATGATCTCCCCATCCATCCCTGTCTGTCCCATGATCCTGCCCCATCTGTCCCATGATCCTGACCCAGGCCATCTGTCTCATGATCCTGCCCCATCTGGCCCATGATCCTTCCCCATCTGTCCCATAATCCTGCCCCATCTGCCCCATGATCTTGTCCCACCTGTCCTATGATCCTGCCCCATCTGTCCCCGTCGTATCCATCCTTCCCCATGATCCTGCACATCTATCTCCATCCTGCCCCATGATCCTGCCCATCTGTCTCCATCCTGCCCCATGATCCTGCCCCATCTGTCCCATGATCCTGCACAGGGCCATCTGTCCCATTATCCTGCCCCATCTGCCCCATGATTCTGCCCCATCTGTCCTATGATCCTTCCCCATCGGTCTCCATCGTATCCATCCTGCCCCATGATTCTGCACCATCTGTCTCCATCCTCCCCCATGATCCTGCACCATCTGTCTCCATCCTGCTCCATCTGTCTCCATCCTGCCCCATCTGTCTCCATCCTGCCCCATGATCCTGCACCATCTGTCTCCATCCTGCCCCATGATCCTGCACCATCTGTCTCCATCCTGCTCCATCTGTCTCCATCCTGCCCTGTCTCCATACTGCCCCATGATCCTGCACTATCTGTCTCCATCCTGCCCCATGAAACTGCCCCATCTGTCTCCATCCTGCTCCATCTGTCTCCATCCTGCCCTGTCTCCATACTGCCCCATGATCCTGCACCATCTGTCTCCATCCTGCCCCATATACCTGCACTTGTGTCTCCATCCTGCCCTCATGTCTCCATCCTGCCCCTGTGTCGCCGTCCTTCCCCGTGTCTCCATTCTGCCCCATGTCTCCATCCTGCCCCGTGCCTCCATCCTGCCCCGTGTCTCCATTCTGCCCCTGTGTCTCCATCTTGCCTCATGTTTTCATCCTGCCCCGTATCTCCATCCTGACCCCTTAACTCCATTCTGCCCGCGTATCTCCATCCTGCCCCGTGTCTCCATCCTGCCCCCGTGACTCCATCCTGTCCCCGTGTCTCCATCTTGCCCCATGACTCCATTCTGTCCCGTGTCTCCATTCTGCCCCGTGGCTCCATCCTGCCCCATGCCTCCATCCTGCCCCGTGACTCCATCCTGCCTCATGATTCCATCCTGCCCCGTGTCTCCATCCTGCTCCCGTGACTCCATCCTGCCCCTGTGTCTCCATTCTGCCCCTCTGTCTCCATCCTGCCCCGTGTCTCCATCCTGCCCCATGACTCCATCCTGTCCCCTCGTCTCCATCCTGCCCCATGACTCCATTCTGCCCCGAGTCTCCATTCTGCCCCTCTGTCTCCATCCTGCCCCATGTCTCAATCCTGCCCCCATGACTCCATCCTGCTCCGTGACTCCATCCTGACACCGTGACTCCATTCTGCCCCATATCTCCATCCTGCCCTGTGACTCCATCCTGCCTTGTGACTCCATCCTGCCCCTGTGTCTCCATTCTGCCCCTGTGTCTCCATCCTGCCCCATGTCTCCATCCTGCCCCGTGACTCCATCCTGTCCCCGTGTCTCCATCCTGCCCATGACTCCATTCTGCCCCGTGTCTCTATCCTGCCCCGTTACTCCATCCTGCCCTTGTGTCTGCATTCTGCCTTCGTATCTCCATCCTGCCCCGTGACTCCATCCTGCCCCGTGTCTCCATCCTGCCCCGTGACTCCATCCTGCCCTGTGTCTCCATCCTATCCCTGTGGCTTCATCCTGCCCCGTGAATCCATCCTGACCCTGTGACTCCATTCTGCCCCCGTGTCTCCATCCTGCTCCATGACTCCATCCTGCCCGTGACTCCATCCTGCCCCGTGACTCCATTCTGCCCTGTGTCTCCATCCTGCCCCGTGACTCCATCCTGACCCCATGACTCCATTCTTCCCCGTGTCTCCATCCTGCCCCGTGACTCAATCCTGCCCCCATGACTCCATCCTGCCTCGTGACTCCATCCTGCCGCTGTGTCTCCATCCTGCCCCGTGACTCCATCCTGCCCCCGTATCTCATTCTGCCCCTGTGTCTCCATCCTGCCACGTGTCTCCATCCTGCCCCGTGACTCCATTCTGCCTCGTGTCTCCATTCTGCCCCGTGGCTCCATCGTGCCCCCATGTGTTATGAATGTGCTAGAGATGGTTTCTGAGCAGAGGCTCCCTCTGGTGGTTACAGACAGTACTGAACCTTTCAGCGAGGAATGGCAATCTGGGATCACGGACTGGTCTGATATAAGGGAGGTTCCCTCCCATGATGGATGCCGGTGATCAATTGTTCTTGTCTCAATTGTGGTTCCTGGTTCATTTGGAACTTTGCTGAGTCTTGCCTGCATCTTCTGCTATCAGATAAGATATTTTCTGCTTTTATTTTTGTGCTTGCTTTTTGCATTGTTCCCTGCACTTCTGTGGAGGTCAGCCAGGTCCCCTCCGGGGGCTTCTGCTCCTCTCAGTTTATCTGGAGCCACTGTTGTTTGTTCATTTGATTTTTCCATGTTTTTTCAGTGGCTGCGGCTTAGTTTTGTTACACCAGAGAACTGATTTAGGTGGTAGAGATCGTGTGATCTCAGGTGTTTTTGCAATCAGAAGAGTTGGTATTTTTTAGGGTTTTTTTTGGATTGCAGTGAGTATCCTTTCCTGTACTTTTCTGTCTAGACAGATTGGGCCCCAGCGTTTGCTCATTCTATTTTCTGTCTGTGTCCGTGCTTCTTCTTGTCTAACCGCCATTACATGTTTGGGGGCTTCCTATTTTCTTTGGGGATCTGCTCCGGGGCAGATAGCTTTCATCTTTCTGCCTTTAGATGTAGTTTTCTCTCAGGCTGTGACGAGGCGTCTAGGATCAACGTAGGAACGCTCCACGGCTACCTCTAGTTGTGTGGTTAGTTCAGGTTACTGCAATCCAATAGGTTCCAGCCTCTCTGGTGTATTGCCGTTTTTGCTTATTCTCCTCAGCTACCAAAACATAACACCCATGACTCCATTCTGCCCCGTGTCTCCATTCTGCCCCGTGTCTCCATCCTGCCCCGTTACTCCATCCTGCCATCGTGATTTCATCCTGCTCCCGTGTCTCCATTCTGCCTCCGCATCTCCATCCTGCCCCGTGTCTCCATCCTGCCCCGTGACTCCATCCTGCCCTGTGTCTCCATCCTGTCCCCGTGGCTCCATCCTGCCCCGTGACTCCATCCTGGCCCCGTGACTCCATCCTGCCCCATGACTCCATCCTGCCCCCGTGACTCCATTCTGCCCCGTGTCTCTATCCAGCCCCGTGACTCCATCCTGACCCTGTGACTCCATTCTGCCCCCGTGTCTCCATCCTGCTCCGTGACTCCATCCTGCCCCATGTCTCCATCCTGCCCCTGTGACTCCATTCTGCCCTGTGTCTCCATCCTGCCCCTGTGACTCCTTCTTACCCCTGTGTCTTCATCCTGCCCCCTTGACTCCATTCTGCCCCCGTGTCTCCATTCTGCCCCATTCTGTCGGTGAAACATATTGCCGCTTTCAATAAAAAAAATTTTAAAAAATTTTCTTACCTGGCTGCGCTCCTGCGGCGATGCTCTCTCCCGGCATTTCAAGTGCGCACTTGCCGACGAATGACAATGACGTCATACGCTGGCGACGTGCGTGCTGACGTCACTGCCAGCCTCCGATTGGCTGGCGGTTTTAACTATTGCCATGCGGGCCCGCACGGGCCCACAAGGCAATAGAGTAACTGAACCTGCGTCTCAGACACAGGTTCAGTTATTGCACCGGCAGAATCCTGCAGCTGGGGCCCGATCAGCAGAAGAGACGGGGCCTGATGCGGGCCCCCTCTGCTTATCGGGCCCCATACGCCAGTCAGGGCAGTAATGCCCTGATGGTGGCCCTGGCTTGCAGTATCACCTCTATGCTGATGACACACAGATCTACTTCTCTGGACCAGATATCACCTCCCTACTAACCAGAATCCCACAATGTCGGTCCGCTATCTCATCCTTCTCCGCTACATTTCTAAAACTGAACATGGACAAAACAGAATTCATCATCTTTCCCCCATCTCACGTGACCCCCCAACAGACCTATCCATCAAAGTAAATGGCTGCTCACTCTCCCCAGTCCCACAAGCTTGCTGCTTTGGGGTAATCCTTGACTCTGAGCTCTCCTTCTAACCACATATCCAAGCCCTTTCCTCTTCCTGCATAGTTCAACTCAAAAATATTTTCTGGATCCTTACATTCCTTAACATAGAATCTGCAAAAACTCTAGTGCATGCCCTCATCTCCCGCCTTGACTACTGCAACCTCCTACTTTGCAGCCTCCCCTCTAACACTCTCACCTCCCTTCAATCAATTCTAAACTCTGCTGCCCGTCTAATCCACCTGTCCCCCAACTATTCCCCGGCCTTTCCTCTCTGTCAATCCCTTCACTGGCTCTCTATTATCCAGAGACTCCAGTTCAAAACCATAGCCATGGCATACAAAGCCATCCACAACCTGTCTCCTCCATACATCTGTGACATTGTTTCCCGGTACTTACCTACACGCTACCTCAGATCCTCACAAGAGCTCCTTTTCTACTCCCCTCTTATCTCCTCTTCCCACAATTGCATACAAGCTTTCTCCCGCGCATCCCCCCCTAATCTGGAACTCTCTACCTCAACATATCAGACTCTTATCTATCGTGGAAACCTTCATAAGGGACAGTAATATACACAACAAGAGAGAACACTAATAAAAGACGGTGCTGTAAATAAAAAGAGAGTGTGCTATGTAATAACAAATAGTGCAGTACATAACAAGAAAGGACACTGTAATAATAGACGATTCTGTAGATAACAAGAGAGGGCACTATGTGATAAGGAATGGTTTTGTCCTTAGCAAGAGAGGACACTGTGTAATAAGGGACAGCACTGTACATAACAGAGGGTAGTATATAATAATGGATGTTGCTATACATAACAAGAAATAACACTATGAAATAAGAGGCGATGCAGTACATAACAAGAAAGATCACTTGTTATGGACTACAAGAGAAGACACTGTAATAAGGGGCAGTTATGTACAATACAAGAGACATCACTGTGCAATAAAGAATGGTGCTCTACATAACAACAGAGAACAATGAATAATAAAGCACAGTGCTGTACATAACAACAGAGATAACTATGTAATAAGAGATTGCGCTATACATAAGAGAGGGTACTATGTAATAAGCGATAGGGCTGTACATAACAAGAGAGTGCACTGTGTAATAAGGGATGGTGCTGTACATAACAAGAGAGGGACTGTGTAATAAAGAATAGTCTTGGACGTAACAAGAGAGAGCACTATGTAATATGGGGTGACGCTATACATAACAAGAGAGGGCACTTTATAATAAAGGTTGGTGCTGTACATGACAAAATAGGGCACCATGTGATAAGGGGAAGGGCTGTGCATGACAAGAGAGGGAATTATGTAATAAGGAACGGTGCTGTACATGCAAAATAGGACACTATGAAATAAGGGGTGGTGCTGTGCATTACAAGAGAAGGCACTATTTAATAAGTGACGACGCTGTGCATAACAAGAGGGTGAGCACCATAATAAGGGACAGTGCTGTATATAACAAGAGAAGACATTGTAATAAGGGGCAGTGCTGTTCATAACAAGAGAGGGCACTGTGTAATAAGGAATGGCGCTGTACGTACATAACAAGAGAGGGCACTGTGTAATGAGGAATGGTTTTGTACATAACAAGAGAGGACACTGTGATAAGGGACAGCACTGTACATAACAACAGAGGGAACTATGCCATAAGGGATGGCGATATACATAACAAGAAAGGGCTCTATGTAATAAAGGATGGCGCTGTACATAACAAGAGAGGACACTATGAAATAAGGCATGATGCAGTACATAACAATAAAGGGAGCTATGTAATAAAGGATGGCACTGTACATAACAAGAGAGGGAATTGTGTAATAAGGTATGGCTCTGAACATGACAAGATGGCACTTTGTAATTATATGTAATAAGGAATGGTGCTGTACATAACAGGAGAGGACACTATGTAATAAGGGGTAGCATTGTACATAACAAGAGAGGACACTGTGCAATAAGGAATGGTGCTATACGTAACAAGTGAGGACACTATGTAATAAGGGACAGCACTGTACATAACAAGAGAGGACACTATGTAATAAGGGACGGTGCTGTATATAACAAGCTAGGGGACTGTGTAATAAGGGACGGCACTGTACATAGCAAGAGAGAACACTATGTGATAACAGACCGTGCTGTACATAACAAGACAGGGCAATGTGTAATAAGAGGCGGTGCTATACATGACAAGAGAGGGCACTATGTAATAAGGAATGGTGTTATACATAACAAGAGAGGGCACTATGTAATAACATACAGTGCTGTACATAACAAAACAGGGCATTGTGTAATAAGAGACGGCGCTGTACATGACAAGAGATGGCACTATGTAATAATGGGTGGCGATGTACAGGGGTTGGACAAAATAATGGAAACACCTGGAAACATCAACAAAAGTTAGTTTACTATGGTGTAGGTCCACCTTTTGCGGCAATTACAGCCTCAATTCTCCGAGGTATGGATTCATACAAGGTGTGAATTGTTTCCAAAGGAATTTTAGCCCATTCTTCAGTTAATACACCCTCCAGTTCTTTGAGCGACGATGGCGGCGAAAATCGTCGTCTAACTGGAATCTCTAAAATCGACCATAAATGCTGAATAATGTTGAGGTCTGGGGATTGTGGGGGCAGATGAGAGGCTCAACTTCATTAGAATGTTCCTCGTGCTTTAACGATTCTAGCTGTATGAATCGGTGCATTATCATCCTGAAAGATGGCGCTCCCCTCCGGGCACAGTGCTTGAACCATAGGATGCACTTGGTCGCCCAAAATGCCTAAATAATCGCGGCTGTTAATTCTTCCATAAAGGGATATCATTGGCCCGGCGGATCTCCAGGAAATAGCCCCCCAGATCATCACAGAACCTCCGCCATGTTTTACGGTTGGGAGAAGGCAGTCTGGATGGAACGCTTCTTTCGGCTGTCTGCAAACGTACACGCGGCCGGAGGTCGGAAATAGGGTAAATGATGATTCGTCTGAGAATATCACGTTTCCACGGCTCGAGGGACCAATTCTGGAGGGTTCTTCACCACTCTAAACGCTCGGAAACATTTGTCATTGAGAGCAGCGGTTTTCGAATTGCAGCTCTTCCGTGGAATCCAGATTTGTTCAGCTCCCAACGAACAGTTTTTGTGGAAACTGGGTTCTGTAGGTGTTCATTGAGCTCAGCAGTGATTTTCGGAGCCGTGGTCTTGCGATCCTCTCTCACAATTCGCTTTAGAGTCCGACGGTCTCTCAGTCAACTTCGACTTTCGGCCGGACCTGTGCTTTGCTGCGGACGTTTTTCCTTCTCTTTCAAACGCAGTCATTACTTTGGAGACAGGACCTTTTGACACGCCAAGCATTCGGGCACTTTCGGTTACACTAGCGCCTGCCATACCAGCACCAACAATTTGGTCTCTTTGAAAATCCGAGAGGTCTGCCATTGTATCAGGTTCTCATCAATGTTCTTACAATTATGCAAAACAATCGGTTAATTTACATACACATAACACAAATAATCAACTACAAAACATTACCATATGTCACAGTTTGCATGTTTAAAACATGTTCGAAGATTATGATGCCAAAACGTTAGGTGTTTCCATTATTTTGTCCAACCACTGTACATGACAAGAGAGGGCACTATGCAATATGGTGCGATGCTGTACAAAACAAGAGATGGCACTGTGTAATAAGGTGCGGTGTTGCACATAACAAGAGAGAACACTGTGTAATAAGGGATGTCGCAGTACATTAAAAGAATATACACTGTGTAAAAAGAAACATTGCTGTTCATAACAAGACAGGGCAATATGCAATTAGGAATGGTGCTGTGCATAACAGAAGAGGGCACTGTGTAATAAGGGAAAGCGCTCTACATAGCAAGAGAGGACACTATGTGTTAAGGGATGGTGCTGTACACAAGAAGAGAGGACACTAATAAAGGACAGTTATGTAACTCGTACATAACAAGAGACATCACTGTGAAATAAAGAATGGTGCTCTACATAATAAGAGAGGACACTATGTAATAAGAGACGGTTCTGTATATAACAAAAGAGGACACTGTGTAACAAAGGGTGAGGCTGTGCATAACAAGAGAGGGCACTATGTAATAATGGACGGCACTGTACATGACAAAATACAGCATTATGTAATAAGGGGTGGTGCTGTGCATTGCAAGAGAGAGCACTATGTAATAAGAGACAGTGCTGTACATAACAAGAGTAGGCAATGTGTAATAAAGGATGGCGCTGTACATAAAAAGAGAGGGCACTATGTAATAAGGGGCGGCGTTGTACATAAAAAGAGAGGACACCATGTGATATGAAATGGCACAGTGCATAAGAAGAGAGTGCCCTATGTAATAAGGAATGATGTTGTATATAAAAAGAGAGGAGGCTGTGTAATAAGGTAAGGCACTATACATACCCAGGGAGGACACTATGTAATAACAGACAGTGCTGTACATAACAAGAGAGGACACTATGTAATAAGGGATGGTACTGTACATAACAAGAGAGGGCACTGTGTAATAAGGGACGTTGTTTTACATAGCAAGAGAGGGAACTACGTAAAAAGGGATGGCGCTGTACACAGCAAGAGAGTACACTGTGTAATAAGGGATGGTGCTGTACATAAAAAAGGATGCTATGTAATAAGACACAACACTGTACATAACAAGACAGGGCATTGTGTAATAAGGGATGGTGCTGTACATGACAAAAGAGGGAACTATCTAATAAGGGACAGCACTGTACATAGCAAGAGAGGACACTATGTGATAAGGGATGGTGCTGTTCATAACAAGAGGACTCTGTAAGAAGGGGCAGTTATGTACAATAAAGAATGGTGCACTACATAACAAGAGAGGACACTGTGTAATACGGGATTGCACAATACATAACAAGAGATGGTACTATGTAATAAGCGATGGCACGGTACATATCGAGAGGACATTGTGTAATTAGGGGCGGTGCTGTAAATAACAAGAGAGGGCACTATGTAGTAAGGAATGGTGTTGTATATAACAAGAGAGGGCACTATGTAATAAGGGACGGCACTACATGACAAAATAGGGCACTATGTAATAATGAGCGGTGCTGTGCATGACAAGAGAGGGCACTATGTAATATGAGACGGCAATGTACATGACAAGATAGGGCACTATGTAATAAGGGATCCTCTTTTCTTATGTAAAGCGTCATCCCTTATTACATAGTGTGCAGTCCCATGTTAACCATCTGACGCATGTCCGGCATATCAAACACCCTTAGTCCTAGAGATAATTCACCTTAGACTGGGACTGCATTTATCACCAGTGAAAACCGACCACATGTGAATAAGTACATAATGTGCAGAATTAATTCAGGACACCTCTGCTGCACTGAGCATGGTTATAGACATGATGTTATCCTCAATGTATACTGGATACATCGTATCGTTTTTATCATTTGACCCATTAGGTTGTTTGGTGTTTAGCAGCAGAATCCAGCACATTTCTTGCATTAATGATTTTTTGCACCAATTACCTCCCTTTCAGGGCAAGTCCCAAACTACAGGTACGTTTACTCTGTTTCTCTATGAAGTGCTTGGCGGCCCCTGAATATGTGTTGTTGCTATTTATGATATTATGTCTGTGTTCACACACGTTTTCTAAACTTCCTGATAGTGTAACCTACATCTAATAAATGACATCCTGTACAGTAATGCAGGTTACAAGTTGCTCTATCACAATTCATGAAGTTGTTAATAATTTGCTTTTTTAGGAATTTCTTTTTCTTTAGTGAGTACTGACAAATGCCACGTTTCTTTTATTCTGCACATCTAGAAACCTTTCTGTGATTGCCATGTTGTTCTGTTACTGCTGTGATCGCTGTATAATAAGAGCCTCCTCCTGATGTAAGGTGGGGAGATATTATTATTATTATTACACTGGAGTCTAAAAGGTGACCTGAAGGTCACAGAGTTGTTATTTTCCTATAATCTGGGCTGTGGTTTTGTTCAGAATCAGCCGATCACATTTCTCCCCACGTTACATAATAGTCAGCACTCAGTCGCCTTCAATTAACAGCTATTCTGATTGACCTGAGAGAAAGTGTCACTGTTCTAGGAGGATTTTCCTGACACTTTCTGGTCCATAAACAGTTGACAACACAGCAAAGGTACAAAACCATTTACTAGTCAACAAGAAGGGGCAGAAATTTGGCACAACAGTGACATTACCGAAAACTGGACGTCCCTCAATTGATGAAAAGACAAGAAGAAAATTGGTGCTGGAGGCTGCAAGAGGCCAACACCAACATTAAAGGAGCTGCAGGAATGTCTGGTAATTCCTGGTTTTATCCTGCATGTGACAACAATCTCCCGTATTTTTGCTATCTTCGGCCTGAGGGGTCGGGGGACAAGACAAAAGCCTTTTTATTATAATAAAACATTGAGGCAGGCAATATTCTGCCACAAGCAGGAAACGTGTTTTATCTGCCAAGTCCAAGGAGAACTTTTTAACCATAATTCCTGAAGGTGCAAAGTCAACCTTGCTCATCACTAGAAGATCACCATTCCCACAGTGAGGCACAGTGGGGGCAGCATTGTGCTCTGGGTCTGTTTTTTAGCAGCTGGAATTGGAGCTTTAGACAAGGGGGAGGGAAATATGGACATAACAGATATCAGACAATGCTACATCAGAACCTTCCAGCCTCTGCTAAAAAGCTGAAGGTGAGGAAGAATTTCACCTTTGAGTGACAACGGACCTGAGCAACCTCCAAATCCCAAAAGAATGACTACAGTCATTGCCAAAAGTTTTGAGAATGACACAAATATGATATTTTCACATGATCTGCTGCCCTCTGGTTTTTATGTGTGTTTGACAGATGTTTTTATCACAGACAGAAATATAATAATTGTAAACATATGAGTAATAAAAGCTTATATTGACAGTTAGAATGAGTTAATGCAGCAAGTCAATATTTGCAGTGTTGACCCATCTTCAGGACCTCTGCAATTCTCCCTGGCATGCTCTCAATCAACTTCTGGACCAAATCCTGACTGATAGCAGTCCATTCTTGCACAATCAATGCTTTCATTTTGTCAGAATTTTTAGGTTTTTGTTTGTCCACCCGTCTCTTGATGATTGACCACAACTTCTCAATGGGATTAAGATCTGGGGAGTTTCCAGGCCATGGACCCAAAATCTCTATGTTTTGTTCCCTGAGCCATTTAGTTATCACCTTTGCTTTATGGCAAGGTGCTCCATCATGCTGGAAAAGGCATTGTTGATCGCCAAACTGCTCTTGGAGGGTTGGGAGAAGTTGCTCTTGGAGGACATTCTGGTACCATTCTTTATTCATGGCTGTGTTTTTAGGCAAGACTGTGAGAGCCGATTCCCTTGGCTGAGAAGCAACCCCACACATGAATGGGTTCAGGATGCTTAACAGTTGGCATGAGACAAGACTGGTGGTAGCGCTCACCTTGTCTTCTCCGAATGAGGCGTTTTCCTGATGTCCCAAACAATCGAAAAGGGGATTCATCAGAGAAAATAACTTTACCCCAGTCCTCAGCAGTCCACTGCCTGTACCTTTTGCAGAATATCAGTCTGTCCATGATGTTTTTTCTGGAGAGAAGTGGCTTCTTTGCTGCCCTCCTTGAGACCAGGCCTTGCTCCAAGAGTCTCCGCCTCACAGTGCGTGCAGATGCACTCACACCTGCCTGCTGCCATTCCTGAGCAAGCTCTGCACTGCTGGTAGCCCGATCCCGCAGCTGAAACACTTTTAAGAGATGGTCCTGGCGCTTGCTGGTCTTTCTTGGGCGCCCTGGAGCCTTTTTGGCAACAATGGAACCTCTCTCCTTGAAGTTCTTGATGATGCGATAGATTGTTGACTGAGGTGCAATCTTTCTAGCTGCGATACTCTTCCCTGTTAGGCCATTTTGTGCATTGCAATGATGACTGCATGTGTTTCTTTAGAGATAACCATGGTTAACAGAAGAGAAACAATGATGCCAAGCACCAGCCTCCTTTTAAAGTGTCCAGTGGTGTCATTCTTACTTAATCATGACAGATTGATCTCCAGCCATGTCCTCATCAACACCCACACCTGTGTTAATGGAGCAATCACTGAAAAGAGGTTAGCTGGTCCTTTTAAGGCAGGGCTGCAATGATGTTGAAATGTGTTTTGGGGGATAAAGTTCATTTTCTAGCCAAATATTGACTTTACAAGTAATTGCTGTTAAGCTGATCACTCTTTATAACATTCTGGAGTATATGCAAATTGCCATTAGAAAAAGTGAAGCAGTAGACTTTGTAAAAATTAATATTTGTGTCATTCTCAAAACTTTTGGCCATGACTGTACACCAGGAGAAAATGGAAGTTCTGGAGTGGCCCAGACCAAGCCCAGACCTGAACCCGAGGGACAATCTGTAGTGACCTGAAGAGGGCGCTGCACACAGGAGACGCCTCTGCCAAATGACAGATGTGGAGCTGCTGCAAGGAAGAAAAGTCAAAGATCCCCAATTCTAGATGTGCCGTGCTGATAGACCCCAACCCAAAAAGACTGAACACTGCCAGAAATTCTGGGGATTTCATCAAAGTATTAGTGTAAAGGTGTGCAGAATTATGCAACCACATTTAGTTCTTTATTTTTATTTTTACATCCAAAATTATATGCGTTTTTTTCTCAACGGATTTGTACAGATGTTGGGTAACGCTGAAGAGGGAAAAGGTATGAAATAATTGGTCTTGGTAGGATTGTTTTACATGACAAAAACTTGTATTATTACAAGGGTGTGTAGACTTTTTATATCCACTGTATACTGGAAGAAGATGGAATGCACACAGCAGCATTCTGGGAAAAAAGTAACACAGAAGGCGGACTGTGATTGCCATGAGGTATCAGGGTTGATTAGATTCCTTGCTGGGCCCCATGGACCACTGTGGAACTGGAGCGGCTGCACAGGCATTGTGTCTGCAGAATGTGCACTTGTAAAAGTTCATTGGGGGAACTCCATCCAAGTGTCTGTTGACCTTTCTGATGAGAGGTAGAGGAGTTAGGGTCCCGTCACACACTTCAATGTCCCAGCGATCCCACCAACGATCCGACCTGGATGGGATCGCTGGGACATCGTTAGCTGATCGCTGGTGAGCTGTCACATGGGCAGACTCACCAGCGATCAGGACCAGCGAGCACGCTGGTATCCAGGGTAAACATCGGGTAACTAAGCACTGCGCGGCACCTAGTTACCCGATGTGTACCCTGTATACTAGCTCCCAGCTTCTGCTGTACCGCGCTGGGAGCTGGTATCCAGGGTAAACATCGGGTATCTAAGTGCTGCGCGGTGCTTAGTTACCCGATGTGTACCCTGGATACCAGCTCCCAGCTTCTGCTGTACCGCGATGGGAGCTGGTATCCAGGGTAAACATCGGGTAACTAAGCACTGCGCGGCGCTTAGTTACCCGATGTGTACCCTGTATACTAGCTCCCAGCTTCTGCTGTACCGCGCTGGGAGCTGGTATCCAGGGTAAACATCGGGTAACTAAGCACTGCGCGGCGCTTAGTTACCCGATGTGTACCCTGTATACTAGCTCCCAGCTTCTGCTGTACTGCGCTGGGAGCTGGTATCCAGGGTAAACATCGGGTATCTAAGCACTGCGCGGCACCTAGTTACCTGATGTGTACCCTGTATGCCAGCTCCCAGCTTCTGCTGTACCGCGCTGGGAGCTGGCCAGTGGGACACCAACGATGAAAAAATGGTCCAGGCCATTGGACGACGATCAGCGATACCCAGCAGGGGGGCCGGTCGTCACTGCGTGTCACATGTAGCGAGATCGCTGGCTAAGTCTCTTCAGTGATCTCACTATGTGAGACGGGGGCTTTACATATCTGCTTAGAACTGTTGGAGAACAAATTGGTCATGGGACCAGAAAAACGACCACAGATCCAAAATTTAAGAAAAATACAAAATTCTTTATTGAGTACATCAATTTATTTATAAAATGGACAGGTGTAATCAAACAGTGACAAAATAGTGGGGTGTAATGTCCAACAAGGACATCTACCAATGATTGCACTATGATATTGTAATACACTGGGTCTCAGCATATAAGTGGAATATCCATTAGTATCCTGCTTCGATAGGCTGATAGTCCATGGATATTCCACTTATATGCTGGACATGTTATCGGCAATGGATGGTATATATAGAGGTTACATTGGTTCATACTGACTAGCATTGTGCTTTTGTAGCTGACAGTTCATGGATATACCACTTATATGGTGGACACTATATCGGCATCGGATAGCACTTATTGGGCAGTAGCAATTTTTATATGCTGAGACCCAGTGTATTACAATATCATAGACATTGCAGTGTTTATTTCTCCTAAGAGATTTATCATTATCTATATTCCTTTCTCTCTTTTTCATGTGGTGACGCACAAATTTATTTATGCACTTGCATTTCTATTCTTTGATACCCCAAAATGATCATGAGAGTTGTTGCAATATCTAGATTGTGCCGTTTATATCATTGATAACATTCAGGGAGCTCAGCTTATGTGCAATCATTGGTAGATGTCCTTGTTGGACATTACACCCCACTATTTTGTCACTGTTTGATTACACCTGTCCATTTTATAAATAAATTGATGTACTCAATAAAGAATTTTGTATTTTTCTTAAACTTTGGATCTGTGGTCGTTTTTCTGGTCCCATGACCAATTTGTTCTTCAGTATATTTCAGCGATAGATCCTTGATTTCCTTATCAGCAACTTAAATGTCCAGTTATTTATACTGATATCATGTTGATACTCTTCATTTTGCTGCTTTGTCATATTAGTATCGTATCTAGAACTGTGGGAGCAGTAGATGTCCTATGGAGCGGTGGCTCAGCAGCTGAACCTCCAGTGGTCCTCTGTACAATGTCCTCTCACCATCAGCTTCAGTTTAGAATACAGACATTTTGGGTCATGATTTGACTTTTTATGTTTCTGGTTTTCTGCGTCTTAAGCCTTTTTCTACCCGTTTTGCGGTATCGGTAATTTGTGTCATCCATATAGCTGCATTCTTGGATGTTGGTGCTGGAGATTTGTGCCCGTGTCCTAGTGTCTTGAGCGCCTTACAATCCTCTTCTTTCCATCTTGATCCTTCCATCATTGTTATATAGGAAACAAAGATGAGGAAAGAATCATTTTCATTTCACTTTGTTTCTGGTGCTGAAAGAAGAACTGGAAGAGGCAGCAAGGGCCTGACCCCATGAATACGATTACCCCGCGACCAGCCAATCGCCCGCTCCTCCTCCACATCATTCAATGAACTCACGAACAATCAACAGCTACTTAGTAATGAAAAGAGGAAACAGAGGAGCGGCCCCCCCACCCGAATATCCACACAAGGGACGACTTCAAACACCGCCTTCATTCTCCATTCACAGTTCTATCAAGTGATCTGGACGCTGCATTCATTTCAAGGGGACTTGTCTGACATTGAGAAGGAGCGGCTCGAGTGGGACCTTAATCTGCTCTCTTCTGAGGAGCCGATAGCTGATAAATATAGGAAATGTTCTGCATCCGGTGAATAAATCCTGGGAGCTGGTGGCGAATCCGTTGCTTCTGGTGGGAAAGGAGGCAAGAAATAGAAGAGCGTAAATCGCACAATGTAGAATACAATCTAAATCTGATTTTATAAAGAAAAAAAGACATTTTAAATCAGTAAAATGGTAAAACAAACAAACAACTTTCCTCTCCGTTCTCAACATGGGGAGATGTGTTAATGCTTCGTTTGCTGCTCTGAGTGGTCTGCTGCTCTCGGCAAGGAGCTTGCGCTTGTTTGCTCTGCAGCTTGCATGGACGCTCTGAAGCTGTGCAGATCACTGGATCACTGGATCTGGCCAGGTTCACTGCCCATGCAATCGTATGGTGACACAGAGGAAAAGCTGCCTCCGCTTGCAGCATTGGAAAGTGGCCAACTGGGGTCAGCGGCTCAGCCATGCCTCCGATCCAAACTGCCGATTTTCAGGAAGTAGGAAGACAGGAGGCTGGGGAAATGTCCTGAAGAAGACAACTTGAGAAAACCCTATTAATTGATAAATTACATATATAAATTACACTGCAGTCAGCTCTCCGATGGCCGGCTGGGGCAGGCTACCCTGTGGCGAGTGGGGCGCACTCACAGAACTCCATTTTCCCCCATTCTGCAGGTGCGGCCACACGATGGTCTCCTGAATTATGGCTGGACACAGTCCCACTTTATCCCACCAGCCAAGTATCTCCAGTAAGTGGATGAAATTAGCCCACCATCAAAAACATTCTGCCTGGAGGAGACCGATGTTTTTCATGTCAGAGACGGCCCACCATTTGGAATAGACGGACAGGAGCATCCATCGATCCAATCGTTATCATCAAGGCCATGAAGTGTGTGGAGAGGCCTTGGACAATGCGGGGGCTCCTCACTATATTTGGTGAGGTGGATGGTCCTCAGGTCCCAGCAGAGCTGCAGCTCGCGATATAACTGCGGCCTACAAGGAAGAGACGTACCACCATAATTGGGGGTTTTACAGCCTTGCTCATCCTCAGAACTATTCTAGTTAACACCAAAGTCATTTATTGAAGCTGCAGACAATAAAAAAGCAGCAGTGACTGTAGAAACCAGCTGTTCACTGTGCGAGACCCCAGGGGACCAGCGCCCCTCCAGGGACGGTGTATACAGGAGATGAGGCTCATTCCTCTCACCTGTGAGCAGCGATCACCTGATATTCTTCATTTTTGTTACTGGAGGTTCAGAAGTCTGGAATTTATCAGCGTTCTGCTGAGTCTGTGATTGGCTTGTGTTTATAAACAGCAGCCAATCAGAGAGGGCAGAGCCACAGGAGGAGGGAGAATGCAGCAACCTGAACCAATGATGAGGCAGGGGGGCGTGTCTCAGGCGACCACAGACTCCCTGTAGGTTCAGTGGTTAAACTGTAGTCACCCATCAAAATTGAGACTTTATTGTATATTATTATTATTATCTGAGCTAAGAAACCGCCAAGACGTCAGAAACGCTGCATTTTATGACTTTGGCGCTCATGATCGGCCAGCCGCTATAACAGATTGTTCCATGTGATGGACATTTATGGGGGCTGCAGCTGTTATTGGGGGTGGTGACACAACGCAGCCTTATACATGGTAAGTTCTTGTGATCGCGGCCCGCACTCCTCTTGCGGATGGTCTCATGTCTGATACTGTTTGTGCAAATAAAGGGCTGCGGAATATGTTGGCGCTACAGAAATAACAAAATCTTTCTATGATTACTAACTACTGTGAATTAATCATTAACCTCCCTCTCAATAAGGGGACGATGGACAAATGGCCCCAAACACATTGGTGGAAAGTGAGAAAACCTGGTGACTTCTGCAGGTGGAATCCCGGTATTTTCAGGAGCTGTTGCCTGAGATGTTTTTTTCAACAGTTTACTCCTCTCTCCCAATGAAATCCGTGAACGCGCGGCTCCTGTGCCGTGTAATAGCTGCCGACAATCATCTCATGTGTAGGACTAGTTTGTGATTTAGGTCTCCTGAAGCTGCCGCCCATCGTCTGTGCTTTAAATGTTTATTCGATGTTCGTTCTTTAGATGACGGAAAATATAAAAGTATCGGCACATAAATAGTCAGCACAAGGTCTGCCTGTGTCCTCCTACTGAATATCCCCAGTGATCAACACAAGGATCAGTCATGGGACGAGCTGCACTACCAGACATGACACTCAGGCCCACCTTGTGCTGACTGGGGTCGGCTCAGGAGCATAGCTACTGGAGGGGCAGAGATGGCAGCTGGCCCAGGACCACTTACCTGAAGGGTCTCACCCAGAGCCACCACCACTCCTAAATAGGTATTCCCATCTCCAAGATTTGTAGTATGTGTAATAATAGTATTAGCAAATAACTCCTACTAGAAATGTAGTATAGTTCTTCTCATTAGCTATGTCGTTTACACCATGTGCAGGGCATTGGAGTAGCTGAGGTATCCATGGTTACGACCACTCATCTAGTGACAGTTGGTTAGTTGTTAGTGGTCATAACCATGGATACCTAAGCTACTGCAATGTTCTGTACATGGGGTAAGCGACATAGCAAATCTGAAGAACTATACTACATTTTTAATTGGAGGTATTTCCTATTATTATTTTATTACACCTTCTACAAATCTAGATAGGATCTTGGGAGATGGGAGTCTCCTTTTAACTGTATTGGTGTGTATAGCATTCCAATAGAATTATATCCTGCAATAGAGCAGAGTCATTGTCTCCCTGCCCGACCACTCTCCATTCTGGTCTCCCTGCCCGACCACTCTCCATTCTGGTCTCCCTGCCCGACCACTCTCCATTCTGGTCTTCCTGCCCAACCACTCTCCGTTCTGGTCTTCCTGCCCCACCACTCTCTGTTCTGTTCTCCCTGCCCACCATTCTCCTTTCAGGTCTCCCTGTCCCACCGCTCTTTGCTCTGGTCTCCCTACCGCACTACTCTCCGTTCTGGTCAACATGCTCCACCACTCTCCATTCTGGTCTCCCTGTCCCATCGCTCTTTGCTCTGATTACACTGTCCCACTGCTCTCTGTTATAATCACTCTGCCCCACCACTCTCCCTTCTGGTCTCCCCACCCCATCGCTCTACATTCTGATCTCCCTGCTCCACTGCAATTCGTTCTGATCTCCATGCCCCATCACTCTCCCTTCTGGTCTACAAGCCCCACTTCTCTCTGTTCTGGTCTCCCTGCGCCACCACACTCCCTTCTGTTCTCCCTGCCCCACTGCTATCTTTTCTGATCTCAATGCCCCCCTGCTCTCCCTTATGATCTCCCTTCCTCCTTGCTGTAGGTCTGATTTGCCTGCCCCACTGCTCCCCCCTTGGTCTCACTATCTCACTGCCTCCATTCGGGTCTCACTATGTCACTGCTTTCCATTCTGCTCTCCCACTTCTCTCTGTTCTGGTCTCCCTGCCCCAAAGCTCTTCCTTCTGGTCGCCCTGCTCTCCATTCTGGTTTCAATATCTCACTGCTCTCCATTCTGATCTCCCTGCCCCATCATTCTCACTTTTGTCCTACGTGCCCCACTGCTCTTGGTTTGATTTGCCTGTCCCACTGCTCCTCCCTTGGGTTACAGGCTCCACTGCTCTTTGTTCTGGTCTCCCTGACTTCCACTCTCCCTTCTGGTCTCTCTATCCCACTGCTTTCAATTTGTGCTACTGGAATTCGGTAGTGCTATTTATTCTGTCTTGCCTCCTTTCTTTAATTATGGTTTACTTTTATCATGTCTTGTATTTTCGTGTTTTTTTAATCAACCTTGACAAATTTTGGTGTCCTAAATAAAATTATGTTATTGATTGAATGAATCTATCTGATTATTTATACTCTTGTTCAAGTAGTTTCTCTTTTTATCTCATACCTTGCATGTTTGAATAGTGTCTTGCACTACAGATATCTTTATAGTTAGCTTTATGGTATTGCTTTGGGGTTAATTTCCTTGTTATCTAGGTTAAAAATCTTGGTTCTGGTCCACTCTCCCTTCTGGTCTCTCTGCTCCACCGCTCTCCATTCTGGTCCCCTGACCCAACACTCTCCCTTCTGGTCTCTCTGGCCCACCACTCTCCATTCTGGTCCCCCTGACCCAACACTCTCCCTTCTGGTATTTCTGCCCCACCACTCTCCATTCTGGTCTCCCTGACCCAACACTCTCCCTTCTGGTCTCTCTGGCCCACCACTCTCCATCCTGGTCCCCCTGACCCAACACTCTCCCTTCTGGTCTCTCTGCTCCACCGCTCTCCATTCTAGTCTCCCTGACCCAACACTCTCCCTTCTGGTCTCTCTGCTCCACCGCTCTCCATTCTAGTCTCCCTGACCCAACACTCTCCTTCTGGTCTCTCTGCCCACTGCTCTCCCTTCTGGTCTCTCTGCCCACCACTCTCCATTCTGGTCTCCCTGACCCAACATTCTCCCTTCTGGTTTTTCTAGCCCACCACTCTCCATTCTGGTCCCCCTGACCCATCACTTCTCCTTCTGGTCTCTCTGCCCCACTGCTCTCCATTCTGGTCTCCCTGACCCAACACTCTCCCTTCTGGTCTCTCTGGCCACCACTCTCCATTCTGGTCCCCCTGACCCAACACTCTCCCTTCTGGTCTCTCTGCCCCACCACTCTCCATTCTGGTGTCCCTGACCCAACACTCTCCCTTCTGGTCTCTCTGCCCACAACTCTCCATTTTGGTCTCCCTGACCCAACACTCTCCCTTCTGGTCTCTCTGCCCCACCGCTCTCCATTCTGGTCCCCCTGACCCAACACTCTCCCTTCTGGTCTCTCTACCCAATCGCTCTCCATTCTGGTCTCCCTGACCCACCACTCTCCCTTATAGTCTCTCTGCCCCACCGCTCTCCTTTCCGGTCTCCGTGCCCCACCGCTGGACATCAAGGCAGCGCACAAAATGTCAAAATTCTGGCACCTGTGGCGCAAAGTGGAGACATCATTGTGTCAAAACTCTGATGTCTGGTATGTGTCCCAGCACGATCAGGTCGCTTCACCTTCGCCATGACTCTTGCAGTCCTGTGGATTCATTGGGATCTGGGGTCAGGTGAGTATGTTATTTTATTTTTTACTTTAATAACCAATTCTTGTAGGGGAACTCTAGTGGCATCATGCCATGTGGGGGGATTATACTGTGTGTGGTGGGGGTTGTGGGAAATCAAACTGTGTGTGGGTATCATACTGACTGTGGGGGATCACAATGTGGGTCAGGAGCTCTGGTGTGTCATAATGTGGAGGGCAGTAGGCAGTGTGCTGTGAGAAACCTCAAACAGGGTTTATTAAAGAACTAAAGTCTGAACATAGGTTGCATCACTGCATGAAACTCCTGAATGCAGCTCTTGGAGTATTAACGCAGTATCAATATCTGGAATATTCCTCTGACTAATTTCCAGTCATTTGTCTGTAATTATTCTATTTCAAAGACGTTCCTTCTGAATTGGGTCTCACAGTTGGTGGCGCTGTGGTGTTGGTGTCTATAGCAAAATATGTAGTCTACTAGTGGTGAGCAGCGGTACTGCAAGTGGCAAAGGTACATGAAAAATTAGTAAAATAAGGAAGAAGACGAGAGAAAAATTGTGAGAGGGAGAAAAAACAGAGCATAAGAGAAATATAAAAGAGGGGATTAGAGAAAAAAATAGATTAGGAGAAAAAGGAATGAGAAAGAAAAAGAAAGGAAGGAACAAACAAATAAAGAGAGAAAGAAGAAAAATAAAGAAAGAGAAAGAAAAAAAGAAAAAGATTAAAAAAGACAAAAGAAAAAAGATGGAATAAAAGAAAGAGAGAGAAAAGAAAGGAAACAAATAATCAAAAGAGAAAGCGAGAGAATGAACTATAGAAGGAGAAAGAAAGACAGAAACAGTAAAGAGAAAACCGATAGAAGGAAAGGGAGAGAGCTGTAGAAAAAGAGAAAAAAGATAAAGAGAAAAAAGGAAGGACAGAAAGAATAAAGAAAGAGAAAGAAAGAAAAAAAAAGAAATATAGACAGAAAAAAAAGTAGGAAAGAAAGAAGAAAGTGGAAAAAAGAAAAAGGCATATAAAGACAAAAAAAGAAAGAACACATGGAATAAAAGAGTGAAAGATAGAAGAGTAAGAGGAAGAGAATAATCAAGAGAAAAGGATAGAATGAACTAGAAAAGAGAGAAAGGGAGACAGAAATGGTAAAGAGAAAAAAAGACAGAAGGAAAGGATGAGAATGAAAGAAAAAGAAGAGAAGGAAGGAAGGGAGGAAGGAAGGGGAGAGAAGGAAAAGAATGTAGAAAAGAAGGAAAGGAAAGGGAAAGGAGGAAGGAAGGAAGGAAGGAAGGAGAAGAAGGAAGGGAGATGTAGAAAAAGAAGAAGAGGAAGGAAGGAAAGGAGGAAGGAAGTGAGGAAGGAAGGGAGATGTAGAAGAAAGAAAGAGGAAGGAAGGGAGGAAGGAAGGGAGGAAGGGAGGGGTATGTAACATCATGTACTATGTGTCAATATTTCCATATTATGTATATACAGTAAACAGTAAATATCAGGAGAGAAGCAGACCGTGACTGGTCCCGGGACTTACGATCACATGTGTACAGCACCGTCTGGCCTAGTGTCAGTGTATATCACGCCCTCATCTATATACTCCTCTCTGCACCTCTGTAGCTGACGCTTTCCTACAATAAGAGCAGTAAATGAAGCAGACAATGAGTGGAGGCAGCGCAGATCCAGCAGGGTCTTTCTTCCCCCTCTCCTGCCCAGGAGTGAGGTTGTTATAGCTACATGAACCCCAGGAGTCCTTGTCTGTTTAAAGTCCCTTAAATCTTGCCCCTCTTGCAAAGGACACCACTGGAGCTGCGACAGCGGAGGGGCTTGTGGGCCAACATGTCCTAATGACTATTAAAATACTATCTCCTGGCAATTAGCTCATTCCTGCCTGATTGACAGAGCAGCAGCGGTGTCATCACAATTCCCCCTTGGCAAGAACTGCTGATTGGGCCCTTGCAGGGAAGGAGTCTGCTCCAAAGTTTTTTTCTTTTTAATATTTACTTGCAGTGTGTTCTCCAGCGTGTCAGCTCAGTGCAGCCTCTAGCACCTAGTACAGAGGAGAACCAGGCTCCTGCCCACCTGCCCAGGACTGTAGGAGAGCCAGGCTCCTGCCCACCTGCCCAGGACTGTAGGAGAGCAAGGCTCCTGCCCAGGATTATAGAAGAGCCAGGCTCCTGCCCAGGATTGTGGGAGCGTCAGGCTCCTGCCATCTGCCCAGGACTGTAGGAGAGCAAGGTTCCTGCCCACCTGCCCAGGACTGTAGGAGAGCAAGGTTCCTGCCCACCTGCCCAGGACTGTAAGAGAGCCAAGCTCCAGCTCACCTGCCCAGGACTATAGGAGAGCCAGACTCCTAACCACCTACCCAGGACTATAGGATAGCCAGGCTCCTGCCCACCTGCCCAGGACTATACGAGAGACAAGCTTTTGCCCACCTACCCAGGAAAGGAGGGTAACCAGGCTCCTGCCCACCTGTCCAGGACACTAGGAGAGCCAAGATCCTGCCTACCTGTTCAAGACTAGAGGAGGACCAGAATCCTGCCTATTTGCCCAGGACTATAGGAGAGCCAGGCTCCTGCCCACCTGCCCAGGATAAGAGGAAGACCAGGCTCCTGCCCACCTGCCGAGAACTGTAAAAGAGCAAGGCTCCTGCCCTATAGGCCAGGACTAGAAGAGAGCAAGGATCCTGCCCAGGATAAGAGGAGAGCCAGGCTACTGACCATCTGCCCATTACTAGAGGTAGCCAGGCTCCATCCACCTGCCCAGTACAAGGAGAGGTAGGTCACCACACACCTGTAGTAGCCAAGAGTAAAGGCTCCCACCTACCTACACAACTGCCTACAGCACACAAGACAAGGTGAATCCAGACCCTTACCCACCTGCCTAGTACAATTGCAAAACTAGACCCCTGCCAACCTGACCAGTACAAGAGGAAAACAAGGCTCCTACCTGCCTCCAGGACCCATGAGAGGAGAGCCTGGCTTCTAACCTGCTGCCTTCCCAATATTAGAGGAGACCAAGTTATCCACCCACCTGTGCCCAGGACAGGCTCCTGCCTACCTGTAACACCCACAAGAGTCAAGCTCCTGTCCACCTGCCTGCAGCACCCAGCACAGGAGAGTCGGCTCCTGCCCACCTGCAGCACCCTGCACAGGAGAGTCGGCTCCTGCCCACCTGCAGCACCCAGCACAGGAGAGTCGGCTCCTGCCCACCTGCAGCACCCAGCACAGGAGAGTCGGCTCCTGCCCACCTGCAGCACCCAGCACAGGAGAGTCGGCTCCTGCCCACCTGCAGCACCCAGCACAGGAGGAGAGTCGGCTCCTGCCCACCTGCCTGCAGCGCCCAGCACAGGAGGAGAGTCGGCTCCTGCCCACCTGCCTGCAGCGCCCAGCACAGGAGAGTCGGCTCCTGCCCACCTGCAGCACCCAGCACAGGAGGAGAGTCGGCTCCTGCCCACCTGCAGCACCCAGCACAGGAGGAGAGTCGGCTCCTGCCCACCTGCAGCGCCCAGCACAGGAGGAGAGTCGGCTCCTGCCCACCTGCCTGCAGCGCCCAGCACAGGAGAGTCGGCTCCTGCCCACCTGCAGCACCCAGCACAGGAGGAGAGTCGGCTCCTGCCTGCAGACATTTGCTCCACAACTTGGAGTTCTCACTATTTTTGAGCATTTCTGGATCTATTTGGATTTTTTGTATAATTTAATTTTCCATTGAAGGAGAGAAGAATCCGAGCTCCGCGGCTCCTGGTTCTCACCTTCTGCCTCCGGACAATGTTCTCTTTTGGATATTTGCTTTTTCTCTGTGGACTCAGCCCGGTTCTGTCTACATATCCGATCTGGTGGTGAGTACCGCACCGGGATGTGCGATTATTATCTGTATGATTATTATCAGTGCGATTATCATCTGTACGATTATTATCTCTATGATTATTATCAGTGCGATTATCATCTGTACGATTATTATCTCTATGATTATTATCAGTGCGATCATTATCTGTGTGATTATTATCTGTGTGATTACATCATGCGATGTCTGGTGGACGGTGGTTAGATCGTTATTGCTGTGTGCAGGGAGGGTCGGCCGATGTCACACCGGGTCGGGTGTGGGGTCACCTGCGCCCCTCTTTCTTCCTCCGGTCCTGACAACCAGCAGGTGATGATGATGAAGGGGTCAGGATTTGCAGTCACCTGGAAGAAAACAAGAGAAACTCACAAAAACTTTTTTTTTTGCTTTAAGGGAAAAACATGAAAGCAGGAAAGACCAGATCTGCAGATGTGAGCCTATGAGTGTACGTGTGATAGATAGATAGATAGATAGATAGATAGATAGATAGATAGATAGATAGATAGATAGATAGATAGATAGATAGATAATAGATAGATAGATAGATAGATAGATAGATAGATAGATAGATAGATAATAGAGATAATAGATAATATTAATAGAGAGATAATAGATAGATAAATAGATAAATAGATAAATAGATAATAGATAGATATATAATAGATAATAGATAGATAATAGAGATAATAGATAATAATAGAAGATAATAGATAATAGATAGATAGATAATAATAGATATATAATAGATAATAGATAGATAATAGATAGATAATATATAGATAATATAGATAATAGACAGCTATATATGGAAGGTTACGATCTATAGTTGCTCTTCATTAGATTGATAGAATTTCTTGTAGTTGTTACTTTCTTATATTGATATTTATTGCACAATAATTTCTGTTATGACGTCACATGAGTGGCACATATAGGATAGATAGATAGATAGATAGATAGATAGATAGATAGATAGATAGATAATAGATAGATAGATAGATAGATAGATAGATAGATGGATATGGATGGATGGATGGATGGATGGATGGATGAGGATGGATGATGGATAGATAGATAGATAGATAGATAGATAGATAGATAGATAGATAGATGATAGATAGATAAGATTCTTCATTCTCTGTTCTCGTCTCTGGGTTTTCAAGTCTTTGCGGTCGGTGTTTGTAAGCGATCGCTGAGGATCGGCCGATCTGCTCTGGATGGAGCTCGGCTGCTGATTCTTGTGATATTGGACAGTTTTGCACTCTCTGAATTAAGGCAGCCCTTGTGTTTTGGGGTGTATGAGGGCAGCCCTTGTGTTTTGGGGTGTATGAGGGCAGCCCTTGTGTTTTGGGGTGTATGAGGGCAGTCCTTGTGTTTTGGGGTGTATGAGGGCAGCCCTTGTGTTTTGGGGTGTATGAGGGCAGTCCTTGTGTTTTGGGGTGTATGAGGGCAGTCCTTGTGTTTTGGGGCGTATGAGGGCAGCCTTGTGTTTTGGGGTTATGAGGGCAGCCCTTGTGTTTTGGGGTGTATGAGGGCAGCCCTTGTGTTTTGGGGTGTATGAGGGCAGCCCTTGTGTTTTGGGGTGTATGAGGGCAGCCCTTGTGTTTTGGGGTGTATGAGGGCAGTCCTTGTGTTTTGGGGTGTATGAGGGCAGCCCTTGTGTTTTGGGGTGTATGAGGGCAGTCCTTGTGTTTTGGGGTGTATGAGGGCAGCCCTTGTGTTTTGGGGTGTATGAGGACAGCCTTGTGTTTTGGGGGTGGATGAGGGCAACCCTTGTGTTTTGGGGTGTATGAGGGCAGCCCTTGTGTTTTGGGGTGTATGAGGGCAGTCCTTGTGTTTTGGGGTATATGAGGGCAGCCCTTGTGTTTTGGGGTGTATGAGGGCAGCCCTTGTGTTTTGGGGTGTATGAGGGCAGCCCTTGTGTTTTGGGGTGTATGAGGCAGCCCTTGTGTTTTGGGGGTGGATGAGGGCAACCCTTGTGTTTTGGGGTGTATGAGGGCAGCCCTTGTGTTTTGGGGGTGGATGAGGGCAGCCCTTGTGTTTTGGGGGTGGATGAGGGCAACCCTTGTGTTTTGGGGTGTATGAGGGCAGTCCTTGTGTTTTGGGGTGTATGAGGGCAGCCCTTGTGTTTTGGGGTGTATGAGGGCAGCCCTTGTGTTTTGGGGGTGTATGAGGGCAGCCCTTGTGTTTTGGGGGTGTATGAGGACAGCCCTTGTATTTTGGGGGTGTATGAGGGCAACCCTTATGATTTGGGGGTGTATGAGGGCAGCCCTTGTGTTTTGGGGGTGTATGGAGGTTCTCAGTTTGAGTTGACTGAACCCTCCTTTTTGGAGACATGCCAGCCTTGTCTCTTGTGGGGTCTCTCCGTGGTAACTGGGGGTTTCAGGGACCAGCACAGGTTTTGGGGTCCCTCCTGCAGGGGGCCAGTGCTGAGGGTTTCCATGAAGCTCGGTTGATACGTTGTTGTTTACCAGTAGGATCAGAACCCCGCGATGGGGTTAGGGTGCCTTTCTCTCCCTCAGCGGTGGGGCAGGTGCTCCCTCTCTTCTTTCTTTGCCTGAGGAGCTGCAGGGAATCTGTCTCACCAGGTATTTACCTGTGGGAAGCGGCGCAGGATCCTGTATGTGATGAGATGTTTGTACAGACGATCTCAATGCAGCACAAGCCTCAGCTCCAATTATACACTCACCATTCACCTAATGGGGCCTGACAAGGCAAGAAGTGCGAGCAGCGAGCGGAGCCGAGGTCGGGACACGGCTACATAGGGATTGGGTTACAATAAAGTCATCCGCCAAGGCTAATATTACACTAATTACCCACCTCCCTCAGCTCGCCCCATAGTGATCACCCCACAGTGCTCACAACATAGTGATGACCCCACAGTTCTCACCCCACAGTGCTCACAACATAGTGCCCTCCTCATAGTGATCATCCCACAGTGCTCGCCCCATAGTGATGACCCCACAGTTCTCACCCCACAGTGCTCACAACATAGTGCCCTCCTCATAGTGATCATCCCACAGTGCTCACAACATAGTGATGACCCCACAGTTCTCACCCCACAGTGCTCACAACATAGTGCCCTCCTCATAGTGATCATCCCACAGTGCTCGCCCCATAGTGATGACCCCACAGTTCTCACCCCACAGTGCTCACAACATAGTGCCCTCCTCATAGTGATCACCCACAGTGCTCGCCCCATAGTGATGACCCCACAGTTCTCACCCACAGTGCTCACAACATAGTGCCCCCTCATAGTGATCATCCCACTAGTGCTCGCCCATAGTGATGACCCACAGTTCTCACCCCACATGCTCACAACATAGTGCCTACCTCATAGTGATCACCCCCAGTGCTCACCCTACAGTGCCTACCTCATAGTGATCACCCATAGTGCTCATCCACAGTCCTCACCCGTAGTGATCACCCACAGTGCTCACAACATAGTGCTCACCCTGTACTGCTCACCCCGTAGTGCTCACAACATAGTGCTCACCTGTACTGCTCACCCGTAGTGCTCATCACATAGTGCTCACCCTGTACTGCTCACCCCGTAGTGCTCATCACATAGTGCTCACCCTGTACTGCTCACCCCGTAGTGCTCATCACATAGTGATCACCCTGTACTTCTCACCCCGTAGTGCTCATCACATAGTGCTCACCCTGACTGCTCACTCCGTAGTGCTCATCACATAGTGCTCACCCTGCACTGCTCACCCCGTAGTGCTCATCACATAGTGCTCACCCTGCACTGCTCACCCTGTAGTGCTCATCACATAGTGCTCACCCTGCACTGCTCACTCCGTAGTGCTCATCATAGTGCTCACCCTGTACTGCTCACCCCGTAGTGCTCATCACATAGTGCTCACCCTGCACTGCTCACCCCGTAGTGCTCATCACATAGTGCTCACCCTGCACTGCTCACCCCGTAGTGCTCATCACATAGTGCTCACCCTCACTGCTCACCCCGTAGTGCTCATCACATAGTGCTCACCCTGCACTGCTCACCCGTAGTGCTCATCACATAGTGCTCACCCTGTAGTGCTCACCCCGTAGTGCTCATCACATAGTGCTCACCCTGTACTGCTCACCCCGTAGTGCTCATCACATAGTGCTCACCCTGTAGTGCTCACCCCGTAGTGCTCATCACATAGTGCTCACCCTGTACTGCTCACCCCGTAGTGCTCATCACATAGTGCTCACCCTGTACTGCTCACCCCGTAGTGCTCATCACATAGTGCTCACCCTTGTACATGCTCACCCTGTATGCTCTCTATCACATAGTGCTCACCCTGTACTGCTCACCCCGTAGTGCTCATCACATAGTGCTCACCCTGTACTGCTCACCCGTAGTGCTCATCACATAGTGCTCACCCTGTACTGCTCACCCCGTAGTGCTCATCACATAGTGCTCACCTGTACTGCTCACCCGTAGTGCTCATCACATAGTGCTCACCTACTTACCCGTTAGTGCTCATCACATAGTGCTCACCCTGTACTGCTCACCCCGTAGTGTCATCACATAGTGCTCACCCTGTACTGCTCACCCGTAGTGCTCATCACATAGTGCTCACCCGTATGCTCATCACTAGGCTCACCCTGTACTGCTCACCCCGTAGTGCTCATCACATAGTGCTCACTCTGTACTGCTCACCCCGTAGTGCTCATCACATAGTGCTCACCCTGTACTGCTCACCCCGTAGTGCTCATCACATAGTGCTCACCCTGTACTGCTCACCCCGTAGTGCTCATCACATAGTGCTCACCCTGCACTGCTCACCCCTTAGTGCTCATCACATAGTGCTCACCCTGTACTGCTCACCCCGTAGTGCTCATCACATAGTGCTCACCCTGCACTGCTCACCCTTAGTGCTCATCACATAGTGCTCACCCTGCACTGCTCACCCCGTAGTGCTCATCACATAGTGCTCACCCCGTAGTGCTCATCACATAGTGCTCATTACATAGGGCTCACCCTGCACTGCTCACCCGTAGTGCTCACCCGTAGTGCTCATCACATAGTGCTCACCCCGTAGTGCTCATCACATAGTGCTCACCCCGTAGTGCTCATCACATAGTGCTCACCCCGTAGTGCTCATCACTGTGCCTTGTGCAATATTCTTATATCGTGCACTGAAGTGTAATTTCAGTGATAGTGATCCTGAGAGCATCCACATGGCAGCCCACCGCACTCCGCACCGGCCGATGGCCTCTATATGATAATGAGTGGATTTGTGTGGTGACGGCCTGCAGCCATGGAGCACCGTGCCCGCCTTTGAGGTGCACGCGGTGTCACCATAGGGTGAGGTTTCTTGTCTCTCTGAGGCATCTCAGGTATGTCTGCAACAGAGAATTCATTTCAATTAGAAGGTAATAAAATGCAAATGTGCTCTTGATAAGACAGGCAGAAGGAACACCTGGCCTGTAATCCGTAATGAGCAATGTTTAATTCACAGTTATTATACAGCTTATAATTACCGAGCCTCGATGCATTCCTGGAGCTGACGGGAGACATTCCTCTGAGCCCGACATCAATGTTCCCCGTCACCTCCCGAGCTCCTGCTGTTCACCTACAGGGCAAAAAAGAGAAAAACACCATTTTCATTCAAGGTAGAATTCTTACACTTCATTTTTTGTGATTTTTTACAGAAAGATTAAATTTTGTTTTAGTAGAAAAAGTGAAAATCATTTGTTGAGAATCTTCTTTGTGTCTCGCTGGAAAGGGAACAACGTTCCGACCCTTCTGGCAGATGTTCGGTTTGTGGCTTACATCGTCTCTTTGTCTTACTTGCATCTTTTACTTTATACATTTTAATTGTTTTGTGTTTTTCTGGGTAAAGAGACAAGAAAAGTCAAACTGTTTAAATTGTGATTTCATAGTATTTCTTATTTCAGCCATTATTTTATCAAAGTAATTTATTTTTTTTTGATGATTCAAGAAATTGTTACACGATTAATTATGACACAAAGAAAAGTCATAAAATAATTACAGGTCAATGAAGGAGCTTTTCATTAAAATCGTAACTTAGCAGACAAGATTTTGAGTAATTTGAAATTTGCTGTTTTATTTAATTGTTTGCAAAATTTCCTTAAACATTTGAAAATTGTAACTTTTCCTTTTCAATTACTTTTTTTGCTTTCTATATAAATATTTGGAAAATTTCACAACTAGTTTTATTTTAAAAATCAATTTCTGGATAATATTTACTATTATTTGTGAACCTTAAAGGAACAGTGTCGTGTAAATGAGAGGCTCCACCCCCGGAACAGTGAGGGGCACACACGATATAAAGGGTGAATGATGCCCCTTTAAGACTGTGTTACCAGCAAAGAACCGCGGAAATTATTTCAACCTTAATTTGTCATTTTGTGGGTTTTTTTTTTTTTTGCCTTCCTGGATTTTCCAAATACATCATAACTTTGCCTGCAGTCAAAGCCATAAAACATGAACCGGTTTCATCCAATAGGAATGTGCAGCTCGCTATGTGGCACAAGGTGCTGCAGGGCTCTGAGGCCGACACAGGGTCGGAGCAATTTCTGCTAAATACTTGTCTTTGAATTGCAGGCATTTTTGCATTGCAAGGGTTAACTGTGCTTTAATCTATTGTTACCCCTTTGGCGAGAAGCAAATGGACAAATTCAGACACGTGCAAAGAAAAATTATCAAAGGATTTCGTTTTCTCTAGCCAAAAAGAAAAAAAAATTACAAAAAATAAAAATAAAATTGCAGATAACCCCCTAAAATGTGAATGCAGGAAATGCTGGGCGACACGGCCCCATATTGTGTCAGTGATGATCGTCACTTCTGTTTGTGCAATGCCTGTTAAGTGACATTAAATACACTTGTGTCATCTCACCCTGCGCCACGTCTTGCTCTTGTGTCTCGGGATCATTTCTACATAAAATCTTCTATTAGTGATTCAAAAGTATAAAAACACCACAGGACAAGTGAACCATGCGGAGCGCGTCGTCCATAAACCCGCAGCTGCCTGCGCAGATTCTGGACTTTAGTTTTGGCTTATTATTTTCTTGCATTTTGTCTCATTTCAAATCTTTTTTCTTCCCAATGTAAATAACGTTCCGCACCTAAAAATGCAGCGGATTCATTCACCATATATAATGTGACAACGAGGGAAAACACCGGGGACCTCCGGAATCCAGGATCAATCCGGTCACCGACTGAATAAAGACCAAATGAAAACAATCACTGAAATGATGGAAAAATAAATCTGATCAATAACAAAAAGTCAAAGCAGAAAATCATTTCGATTCAAATATCACATGAAAAAATGGAAATTTTTTAAAAAATATCTTGAAAGAAAATAGGAAAATTAATCTGCAGTATAACTGTAATTACCGGGACTTATAATGTAATAAACTTCAAAGGTTTAATTAAATCGGAAATTTAATATAGAAATAGAAAAAGAAATTAGAAACAGAATGTAACAATTGTGATTCTCTCTTTACAATGTAGAAATTACAAACCTATAAAATAACATGAAAATGGGTTTCTCTGACTTTGGGGAGGAATTCTGAATATTTGTGCAGCAGATCATTCATGATATGTGGATGCACCGATATAATATTCTACATTCATTGTTCATTCATTCAGGCTTCTTACAGTTTTGTTACACAAAGTAAAGTGGATTTTATGGGGAAAGCGCTCATTTGCTGTAATACTTCTGCTCCCGCTGTGTCCGGGGTCATTGTGCTGCAGATATAGGAGGCTGTGTTTGGGGGCAATGCTACAAGCGTCAGTACGGAGGTGACTTAATTCACGATGGAACATTTTTGCTCGGTGGCCATTGTCCTGGGGATCGAGTTATCCTTTAATCCATGGGTTAATTATTTATTCGCTGCTTTTCAGAGAAGGACCCGTAACCCGAATATGTCTTGTCTAACCTTTCTTAAAATAGACAATTTATCACTTGGGAGAAAAAAGGTCTTGGGTGATTGTGACGCGCTCTGTGGGTGGAAAGGCTTCTAAGACACAATGGAATTCCTCAAACTCTTGTTTTTATTGTCTTCATACAAGACAAAATATCAAACCCCCAACATCAACTGTGATAAACGGGACAGATGGGTGACAAAAGTAAAGCAAAAGCCTCCGCTCCTGGAGAGTGAGGCCGAGAGGTTAGACTCGGAAAAGAGACAGCTACTACACGTGAGATACGATATACATCGATAATAGATAGATAATACATAGATAATAGATAGATAATACATAGATAATAGATAGATAATAATAGAAGATAATATGAATAATAAATAATAATAGATAGATAATAATTAGATAGATAATAGAAAAAAGATAGAAAAAAAGATAGTTAGATATAGATAAATAATAGAACAGATAATAGACAGATATACATAGATAATAGATAGATATGTAATAAATAGATAATAAATAGATAATAGATAGATAATAGACCCCATGGGGCCTTGCTCCTGCTGCTCCTGCACTCTGCCCCGTCTTTGGTCTGGCTCTTCTCACTGTAGTGCCTTGATTCCTGTGATCGCCTCTTCTCGGTGAGTCGCGTCTTCACATATCTTGCTCATAAGATACAATAATATGTAGAGTAACATTTCTTCACGTCTTTCAGTTCCACAGAATCTTTAAAAATCTTTATCACATCCAAAATTATAGATGTAAAACTTTTTGTGCCCTGATTCTTGCTATCCGGCATCACGTCCATAAAAATCTCCGATGATCCTAAAGATCATTATTATTCGAAAGAGAGATCGTTGCATGTAATGTTCTTCTAGATCTTTCCGTGCTCGGCTCTGTGCTGTGCGTCTTGATCTTTAAAGAATAAAATATTCTAAGCTTCTACATCTTCTGTGTCTTCACCCTCAGCTCTACATTATCTGTCTTCTTCATACTTAGCCTCATCTTCACGGTTTGCTATTTATTCTTTCTACCCAGCTCTACAGGTCTTCGTTGTTGACCTATAAATGTAGACATTTTCATTTTGAAGGTCACCGATGCGTCTTTCAAAATCAAAATGAATCTACCAACATTGGAGTCTGTCAGTTCTGTACATTTGACCTGAATTTTCATTTGGCACTGAATCATATTTCATTGATTATTGTGTGGGATCGCCTCAGACCCCCGAGTATAACGAATGGAGGATGAAAAAGATGACTCCCTTTGCCACCCTCTTGTCCCATCTCAAGAGCCCCTGACTAGTCCCCTGCATGGCTCTTTCTAGCATCTACTTTCCTTCCACACCACTAGATATGTCCTCTCCTTGCTCCTTCATCGTGCACCAGGGTTTTCAGATCCAGGCAGGCTTCTGACATCAAAACCCAATGCTTAAGTAACATCATCATCAACTCTGGTAGTTAGGAGTAGTTGATGGGTGAAGGATCGTTACGAAGACGAAGCCATGGACATTTGGCCCATATTCGCCACACATCTTCAGTAACACCAGGCCTAGAAGGAGATATCTATCTGTCTAAGAATATTCTTTCTAAGAAAAATTGTTTGTGGATAAAACATCTTTCATTTATCTGTCTATCGAGCATAACTTCAAAGATAGCCAACTTGTATTTAGAAGATGACATCGGTCGGCTGAAACATGCAAATCTCACTGTTAAATTTGTGGCTGAAATTACCCGAGTTCATTACCTTTAGGGTAATTTGTATGAACTCCTTAAGTGTGATCATAGTCTTCATCTTTGTCCAGGTCCTATGCCAGCCATGACTCTTTCCATTTCTGTGTTGGCCAAGGTTTGCTCGTCAGGTACAATGTATGTCGGTTTTATATTATACATCTTTGTATCCCTCTTTTCACACTTGTAGCTGTAGCTACCTGAGGGGCACAGACTGTGTGAAGTATTCAGGGACAAGGTTCCCATATCATAATATTCTTTTACATGTGTCCCATCCAGCCAATAAATCAATTAACCAGGTGTCCTCCAAGCCCAGGATTAAGCGCATCTCGTAGAGGAAGTTCTCTGAGCAATAAAGCGAGATGTCAGGAAGCACCACAGGGTACGGGGCTGGACAAAGCTTGTAGCGCGAGTGTGGGAAACTTACCACCAATATCCAGGAGAATGGAAAATATGGAGCTTTATGGCCTAATGGGTGGGTGAGCAGACCGTCAGCTCGGAGCTTTAGAAATGACAGGAAGGGATGGCCAGTAAAATAAAAAAGCCCCTCTAGATCTGTGTAAAAGATGAGAACAGCCTCATAATCTACTACAGGTAAAATATTACTTGCACCCAGAGGGTAGAACAATCGGACTCTGTCAGCTCAAGGGTCAGAAATGGGGCAAACTGCAGTGCCTCCGTTATTTGTCCTGGTCTTTGCCTTTAAAGGGGTATCCCCGTCTCCAAGATCCTAACCCAAAATGTAGTATGTGTAATAATAATATTAGCGAATACCTCCAATTACAAATGTAGGATAGTTCTCCTGATTCGCTATGTCTCTTTCCTCATGTGCAGGTACTGCAGGACCTTGGGTGTCAATAGTTATGACCACTACTAAGTAACTGACACTGTATCAGTGGACTATGGATCCTAAGGTCCTGCAATGTCTGCACATGAGGAAAGAGACGTACTACAAAGTATACTACATTTCTAATTGGAGGAATTTGCTAATATTATTATTATTACACACACTACATATTGGGATAGGATCTTGGAGACGGGGATACCCCTTTATCTACAGCCCCCCGCCATCGCCGCAGTGTGGAATATAAACCACCACCGGTCACCAGAACACCAGGAGATCTTTTCTTTCTTGACCCTTAGATATCATTAGTATTAGTATAATTTTTCATGAGTTGCAGTATAACATCCTGATTACTCGCCGTGTGGAACCTTCTATCTCTACGGACGAGCTTACACCTTAAGAAATCATATCATGAAGCTGCGCCTCAGCTTTTAAGTTTGTGCTTGTACAAAGACGAGACGAGGGAGTGAGGATATTATTCTGAAACTCTCTCTTCCCCGGTCCCCAGATACACAGGCCCGGCGGATGAGCGGCAGCATCCCATCTCCTCTCAGCAGGGCACCAGTGGAGCTTAAAGCATAATTAGTAGGTTTAATGAACTGCACTTTCTTATATGCAAATAATGAGGCATGCATATATGCAAATACAGCTCCAGAGAAGGAACAAACATGAGTATCTGTCCTTCCAGAGGACAATAACTCCCCGACAGAGAACATGAGCGATCATTGAGGGGCGTCTTCAATATGTGGTGATACAGACCCTAAAGATGGGTGCTGCATCTGATGGTGGACACTGCGCTGCCTGCATTCTGGAGGCAATATAGCAACCCCTATTTCTGTAATTAGCATGGAAACAAAAAAACACAAACACGACCAAATGTCACGTTGTGCCAGTCATCGTCAAGGAAGGGGGGCCTCAAAATGTCCCTGGAACTGAGACCCTAACTGCCCCAGGGGTCCTGTGAAGGTAGGGAGGCCCTAGTCTCCTACATTACTATGCTACTGCTAAACCCCGATTTGCCCCCTCCTCCACCCCACTAGACATGGGACAGAAAAGTAATGTACACAAGACACAAAGACAAAACAGGGATAACAAAGCAACAAACATACAAAGCACAAACCAACAATAGGAAGAAGTATAGGAACAGGGAGGAATAAACTAAACGGGAACAGGGACAAGGAGATAAACACACACACTACAACAAACCACAGAAAGCTACAACTCCTCTCTAACCAACATGACGTCTAACTCCAGGTCTTCCAGGGGTTTGTGATACCCTTGTGACACTTACACAGAGGTGTCAAGAGGACTGACAATAGATAGATATCAGGAGGACTGACCAATACAGAAGTGTCAGGAGGACTGATCAATACAGAAGTGTCAAGAGGACTGATCAATATAGAAGTGTCAGGAGGACTGATCAATATAGAGGTGTCAGGAGGACTGATCAATATAGAAGTGTCAGGAGGACCGATCAATATAGAAGTGTCAGGAGGACTGATCAATACAGAAGTGTCAGGAGGACTGACCAATAGATAGATATCAGGAGGACTGACCAATAGATAGATATCAGGAGGACTGATCAATATAGAAGTGTCAGGAGGACTGACCAATACAGAAGTGTCAGGAGGACTGATCAATATAGAAGTGTCAGGAGGACTGATCAATATAGAAGTGTCAGGAGGACTGATCAATACAGAAGTGTCAGGAGGACTGATCAATATAGAAGTGTCAGGAGGACTGATCAATATAGAAGTGTCAGGAGGACTGATCAATATAGAAGTGTCAGGAGGACTGATCAATACAGAAGTGTCAGAGGACTGATCAATAAGAAGTGTCAGGAGGACTGATCAATATAGAAGTGTCAGGAGGACTGATCAATACAGAAGTGTCAGGAGGACTGATCATAATAAGAAGTGTCAGGAGGAACTGATCAATATAGAAGTGTCAGGAGGACTGATCAATACAGAAGTGTCAGGAGGACTGATCAATATAGAAGTGTCAGGAGGACTGATCAATACAGAAGTGTCAGGAGAACTGATCAATACAGAAGTGTCAGGAGAACTGATCAATACAGAAGTGTCAGGAGGACTGATCAATACAGAAGTGTCAGGAGGACTGATCAATATAGAAGTGTCAGGAGGACTGATCAATACAGAAGTGTCAGGAGAACTGATCAATAAGAAGTGTCAGGAGGACTGATCAATACAGAAGTGTCAGGAGGACTGAATCAATATAGAAGTGTCAGGAGGACTGATCAATACAGAAGTGTCAGGAGGACTGATCAATATAGAAGTGTCAGGAGGACTGATCAATACAGAAGTGTCAGGAGGACTGATCAATATAGAAGTGTCAGGAGGACTGATCAATATAGAAGTGTCAGGAGGACTGATCAATATAGAGGTGTCAGGAGGACTGATCAATATAGAAGTGTCAGGAGGACTGATCAATACAGAAGTGTCAGGAGGACTGATCAATATAGAAGTGTCAGGAGGACTGATCAAATATAGAGTGTCAGGAGGACTGATCAATATAGAAGTGTCAGGAGGACTGATCAATATAGAAGTGTCAGGAGGACTGATCAATATAGAGGTGTCAGGAGGACTGATCAATATAGAAGTGTCAGGAGGACTGATCAATATAGAAGTGTCAGGAGACTGATCAATATAGAAGTGTCAGGAGGACTGATCAATATAGAGTGTCAGGAGGACTGATCAATATAGAAGTGTCAGGAGGACTGATCAATATAGAGTGTCAGGAGACTGATCAATATAGAAGTGTCAGGAGGACTGATCAATACAGAAGTGTCAGGAGGACTGATCAATAAGAAGTGTCAGGAGGACTGATCAATATAGAAGTGTCAGGAGGACTGATCAATACAGAAGTGTCAGGAGGACTGATCAATATAGAGTGTCAGGAGGACTGATCAATACAGAAGTGTCAGGAGGACTGATCAATATAGAAGTGTCAGGAGGACTGATCAATAGAAGTGTCAGGAGGACTGATCAATATAGAAGTGTCAGGAGGACTGATCAATATAGAAGTGTCAGGAGGACTGATCAATATAGAAGTGTCAGGAGGACTGATCAATATAAAGTGTCAGGAGGACTGATCAATATAGAAGTGTCAGGAGGACTGATCAATATAGAGGTGTCAGGAGACTGATCAATATAGAAGTGTCAGGAGGACTGATCAATATAGAAGTGTCAGGAGGACTGATCAATACAGAAGTGTCAGGAGGACTGATCAATATAGAAGTGTCAGGAGGACTGATCAATATAGAAGTGTCAGGAGGACTGATCAATATAGAAGTGTCAGGAGGACTGATCAATACAGAAGTGTCAGGAGGACTGATCAATACAGAAGTGTCAGGAGGACTGATCAATATAGAAGTGTCAGGAGGACTGATCAATAAGAAGTGTCAGGAGGACTGATCAATATAGAGGTGTCAGGAGGACTGATCAATATAGAAGTGTCAGGAGGACTGATCAATATAGAAGTGTCAGGAGGACTGATCAATACAGAAGTGTCAGGAGGACTGATCAATATAGAAGTGTCAGGAGGACTGATCAATATAGAAGTGTCAGGAGGACTGATCAATAAGAAGTGTCAGGAGGACTGATCAATATAGAAGTGTCAG
>JARQOD010006175.1:0-44219 GCA_033576555.1 Oophaga sylvatica
CAGAATCAACGAAAGCCTGAGCAGAAAATGAGGACAGAGAGCATATCAGAGTGACAGTTAATAAAAACTTAGTCTGAACACTACCCAAGACAACTGAGCGTGCAAAACGTCTTCCCCGCTTAGGGCAGACTGAAATAGCATGAGAGGCATCACCACAGTAGAAACATAACCCATTGCGCTTTCGAAACTCATGACGCTGTGCCCCAGACACCACTCTATCACACTGCATGGGTTCAGAAGCTGGTTCACAAGGCAACACCATTCCACGCATACTTCTCCGCTCACGCAAACGTCTGTCAATTTGAATCGCTAATGACATAGAATCATTGAGACCAGAGGGGACAGGGAATCCCACCATAACATCCTTTACATTATCTGACAGACCCTTCCGGAAAAGGGCCGCCAAAGCGTCGTCATTCCATTTGGTCAGGACTGCCCACCTACGGAATCTCTGACAGTATAACTCAGCGTCATCAAGCCCCTGATTTAATGCCAACAAGGTTTTTTCAGCTTGATCAGTGACATTAGGCTCATTGTACAATAACCCCAAAGCCTGAAAAAACGCATCAACATCACTCAAAACAGGATCCCCAGGTGTCAGGGAAAAAGCCCAATCCTGAGGATCGCCGCGCAGGAGAGAGATGATAATTTGAACCTGCTGCGCTGCGTTTCCTGAGGACTTAGATTTTAAGGCAAAAAACAATTTACAATTATTTTTGAAATTCTGAAACTTAGCTCGATCCCCCAAAACAAATCTGGCATGGGATCCTAGGTTCCACAACAGGCAACCTAGCAAGATATGCAGCAATACTCTGAACCTCAGTGGCAAGCTGATCCACACGGCCAGACAACTGTGCAAACTCCATTGGGAGAAAAGATCCTCCCCAGCACCCAGAGATACAGAGGGAAAAAAAAAAAAAAAATGCAACAAACAGAAAAATATCTCTGACAACTCTGACAACCTTTTTTCTTTCACAATATTTTTCCCTTCTGTGAGTACCATACAATTTTCAATTTTTTAGGCCGGTGATACTGTTATGTTTCGGTAGCTGAGGAGTGCAGGCAAAAAGGCAATACACCAGAGCAGTTGGAATCTATGAGATTGCAGTACCCTGACTAACCACCACAACTAGAGGCAGCCGTGGAGCGTTCCTACGTTGGTCCTAGACGCCTCGTCACAGCCTGAGAAACTAACTAAACCTAAAGACAGAAACAGGAAAGCTATCTGCCCCGAAGCAGATCCCCAAAGAACATAGAAAGCCCCCAAACATGTAATGGCAGTTAGACAAGAGGAAATACTGACACAGAAAGAAATAGTATGAGCAAACGCTGGGGCCCAAACTATCTAAATAGAAAAGGATAGGAAGGGCACTTACTGCAATCCCAGAAAACCCTGAAAAGCACCAACTCTACTAATTTCAAAATCACCTGAGATCACACGACCTCTACCACCTAAATTAGTTCTCTGGTGTAACAAAATCAAAACAGCAGCCACTGAAAAAACTGGAAAAAGCAAAAGAACAAAACTCAGTGGCTGAATTAAACTGAGAGGGCAAAAGCCCCCAGAGGGGACCCTGAAGGCCCCCAAAGAAGTGCAGTACAAAATGCAAAAATATAGCACAAACACAAAAGAAGCAAAATTCTTATCTGTAAGCAGGAGATGCAGAAACGACACAGCAGGCTACAAGGGAAACTGGAATGAAGGATTCAGACCAGAACAATTGATCACCGGCAACCCTGATGGGAAAATGACTCCCTTATATAAGACCAGTCAGTAACACCTGATTCCCAGTCCTCACAATCTTCACTAGCACCGCTTGTAACCACCAGAGGGAGCCTCTGCTCAGAACTCATCTCAAACCCATTCACAACACAGCTCCCATTGTAGTGCCCACCTGAGCCTCCCGGTGCAGGACATATCATGATCCGCTCACATGGCCGACATCCCCGATTCCAAGGCGAGGACATGGTGATGGATCTGAAGCATTCCCTGAAGTGCCTCCATGGTTCTGTCACAATCTCCTCCCGAAATTACCTCATTTCCGGTCATCTTCCAGCACGTCACTTCTGGTGGAACATCACGTGCGAGTTTTAAAGTGCTCCTTGGGGCTCCGGCATGTTCTCCTGTGTTCACGGGAAAAGCTCCCGGCCGGGACAGTGGGGAAGACTCCCAAAATCGGGAGTGTCCCTCTGAATTCAGGACGATTGGGAGGTATGAATGCTCCCCACCATACACCTTGTACATGCACGGCTCTGCACACCTCATACACACACGGTTCGGCTTTGTATGCCTCGTACACACACGGCTCCGCTCCGTCCACCTCGCACACACAAGGCTCCACTCCGTACACCTTGTACACACGCAGGCACGCTTTGTACACCTTGTACACACATGACTCCACTCCGTAAACCTTGTACACATGCGGCTTTGCAGCATACACCTCGTACACATGCAGTTCTGCTCCGTACATCTCGTACACACGCGGCTCCGCTACATACACACAAGGCTCCACTCCATACACACACAGCTCTGCTCCGCTCTGTACACACGGCTCAAGCACGGAGCCCTGTGTGTACGGAGCTGAGCGGCTCAGCTCCGTACACTTCACACACACAGGGCTCCATTTCGTACACACACAGCACTGCTACATCCACCTCGTACACAGCTCTGCTCCGTAAACTTCGTACACGCGCGGCTCAGCTCCGTAAACCTCGTACACGTGCGGCGCGGCTCCATGCACCTCGTACACACGCGGCTCGGCTCCGTGCACCTCGTACAGACACACGGCTCTGCTCCATCCAACTCGTACCGACACGGTTATGCTACATCCAACTAGTACACACAAAGCTCCGCTCCGTACACCTCATACACACTACAGCACTGCTACATCCAGCTTGTACACAGGCGGCTCCGCTCCATGCACCTCGTACACGTGCGGCTCCGCTCCGTGCACCTCACACTCACGTGGCTCTGCTCTGTGCACCTCGTACACGAGCGGCTCAGCACCGTGCGCCTCGTACACGCGCGGCTCCGCACCGTGCACCTCGTACATGCGTGGCTCCGCTCCATGCACCTCGTACACACGGGACTCCGCTCTGTGCACCTCGTACACACTACAGCACTGCTACATCCACCTCATACACGTGCGGTTCACACAACTCCGTACACCTCGTACACACTACAGCACTGCTACATCCACCTCATACACATGCGGCTCTGCTCCGTGCACCTCGTACACGCGAAGCTCGGCTCTGTGCACCTCGTACAGACACACGGCTCCGCTCCATCCAACTCGTACAGACACGGCTCTGCTACATCCAACTCGTTCACACAAGGCTCCGCTCCATACACCTCATACACACTACAGCACTGCTACATCCACCTTGTACACGCGCGGCTCCGCTCCGTGCACCTTGTACACGCGCGGCTCCGCTCCATGCACCTCGTACACGTGCGGCTCCGCTTCGTGCACCTCGCACACGCGTGGCTCCGCTCCATGCACCTCGTACACGTGCGGCTCCGCTTCGTGCACCTCGCACACGCGTGGCTCCACTCTGTGCACCTCGTACATGTGCGCTTAGCTCCGTGCACCTCGTACACGTGCAGCTCCGCTCCATCCAACTCGCACACGCACGGCTCCGCTACATCCAACTCGTACACACACGGCTCTGCTCCGTACACCTCGTGCACACTACAGCACTGCTACATCCACCTCGTACACACACGGCTCTGCTCCGTACACCTCGTATACACTACATCACTGCTACATCCACCTCGTACACACACGACTCCGCTACGTACACCTCGTACACACACGGCTCCGCTCCTTACACCTCGTACACACACGACTCTGCTACATCCAACTTGTACACACTACAGCACTGCTACATCCACACTGTAAACCCGAGTCCCGACCCCCACACACAAACTTACCCTCATCCAGCACCATGACAACCATCACAGCAGAGTCCTGCACACAAGAAGGACACTGATCATGTGACCCCTGACTCCCTCCCCTCCTGTGACCTCATCACAGGTCCTGTGGGCACAGAAGAGTACAGCAATAGCAGCGTCATTGCTAGCTGTGAGGCTAAGCTGTAGAGACAGGGAGGGCGAGGAACGGGTGCATGGGGGGCATGGCGGCTCATCTCACTGTGGGACACATAGTGTCCTCAGCGGGACAGCGGGAGGGGTGGTCAGAATCGGGACTGTCCCGCTCAGTCCGGGACGGTTTGGAGGTATGCTTGCACTCTATATCCAGGGAATGCATGCCAGGCGCTGCAGAGCTTGCACTCTATCCAGGGCTTCACCATCAATGTCCACCCTTGGGCCTTATTGTTAAAGGAGTTGTACAGGTTTGAGAGCAAAGTCTGTGACTGCAGATGTGTAGCCCTGGTGTTAGGCACACGCAGTACCCTGGAGAGTGTGTGGCGAGACAGCAGTTTAATGCTAAATATCCATTCACTCAACATACACTAGACACACCCTTGGGGTAGTGTAGTTTACTTTAAGGGAGTGGTCAGGGTGTATATTGGTTGAGTGATTTAGTCAGTGTCGAGACTTCAGAGAGAGAAGTCTAGGAGTTCAGTTCCTGTCTTCGGACAGAGAGGACGTCTGGAGTCTAGCTGGAGGGAGGAAGCAGTCCAGATTGCTCTATCATCAGTTCGGAAAGTGGAGTCTAGTACAGGTGGTTTAATTCACCTCAGCCTAGTCAGAGCTGTACCTCATCAGAATACATTGGAAGGAAAGAAGAAGCTTAGTGCAGAAAGACTTCAGTCACCTGTCTAAAGGACAGTGTAAGGTTCAGAGACGTGCTCCTGCCTATTGATAACTGAGAATCTGTAACTAACTTTAAAGTGAAGGAAAAGAAAGAAGTGACTACTCGACTTTATGCTAGTGTGAGTGCTTATGCTACCAGCGAGGACAAGGCGAAAGGCACAGTGGTTTATTGGAATAGTGCTTACGGATTGAAGAAGTCCTGCACATTGCAACCGGTCACTGGGGACCGAAGGATCACTATTAGCTTCAAGCATAGTGGTAAGAAAACCAGGAATTTACCGGACCCTAGGTCGCGGCAAACAGCCCCTTATAGTCAGTACGTAACTGGAGTCAGGTGGAATAGGGACTTTGAGTCAAGCGCAGACAAAAGCAAGAACCTAGTTTCATCAATTGGAAGGCTCCTAACACAAAACTGACTGGGCAGTACAGCTATGGATTAGCTGGAGTTATTGAGGGAACTACGCTTCAGGCTGGTTGTACTCATCGTGTTGTGAAAGTAAAGGAGGCCTCTAACTTGTCCAGCTGCTGTCTCAAGATACACTCTCCTTGGATCAGCCTCCCTGGGACCTGCCTTACCATCTTGCAAGTAAAGGTATGGAAAGACGCTGACCGTGTGAGACTGAGTTATTATTGCATGCCTGCACAATCCCTACCTAACTACCGTCCTGAGGGAAGAGTCCCACCTGTAGGGGACCTGACATCTAGCTGCCTCACCATCCCCTCAGAGATCTACAGCAGCGCTGGTACAACTTACCAGAGAACTACAGGTGGCGTCACGAACTGTATATAAATCTATCCCCTGTAAATATTTCCCCAACATACGCCAGACCGCCAGGGCCACAGACCGAGCCACAGCTACCTGTGACAAATCCCATAGACTTCCATGGGCTCGGCTCTGAGTACCCCATTGCCCTGGTAACCCACAATTGTGGTGGCGGGTCGACACAAAACTTTGGCGTCACGAACAGGATGCGAAACTCGCAAAATTGCGAGCCCTGTGTGCCTATGGAATTGTTTTTGTGAAAAAGGACTGTTTGCACTTTTGGCGCCAAAATCGCCATTTTTGTCGCCATATTCGCGCCCTCAGGCGCTGGGGAAGAAGGTGGGCGTACCTTCGTGGGCGTCTACCCCCCCTGTGGCGCGAAGAAAATGCCTGCCCTCTCAAAGTGCTATTACAACATGCGATCCTGCCCTACAGCAAAGGAGGTCCGCCTCCTCTTCACCTTCCCTGCGAGGAGGAGGAGACGCAAACCCCGCCTCCACGGAAGAGACCGGATGTCTCTGGAGGAAGAAGAAAGAATCTTCTGGAACATCATGGAAGCAGGACGTGTGCAGCCGAGCAGGGAAGCGGAGGAAGGCAGGCCCCGTGCCCCAGCCAAGCTGCCACCAGCACCGGAGTTATCCGTGATCCTGCACCTGCAGCAGGCGTTGCTAGAAACAAAAGAAGAAAATGCACGCCTGAAGAAGATGGTCCAGCACCAACCTGGATTTGAAGAGATCGAGAGACGCCGGCGTACCCTGGAGCAGCGGAGGCTGTGGGACACGGTGATCTCTCCCCTCAACGACCCCCCACGATTCCAGTTACCGAAGATTCTGCTGCCCAAGGCGAAGGAGCAACCGGAGGCTGCCCCCGAAAGTACCGATCCTGATCCCACCGGTGAAGCGGTGGAGGCGAAGGAGGTTGAGGAGGTACCGCCAGTTCCGGAACGCCCGCCCGGCCAGGAGGCCGCAGCAGATGATCGGTCCCCGACAGGGACACCGGAGGGGTCCTGTCCGTCGTTACCAGACGTCGACTGGGACGAGATGGCGCGCCTGGATGACGTCGCCTATACCGCCCAGTGGGAACATGAGTGGCAGCGTCGTGAGGAGAAGCAGAAACGCCAGCAGGAGGAAGAGCGGGAAGCTCAGCGGAACCGTCAGCGACAACATGCAGAGCTGATCGCGGACAAAGAGAGTGTCCGGAGAGAGAAAGGTACCCTGAGGGAACCGCGGCGGCAGGGGTGTGTGACTGAGTTCCAGCTCCGGAAGGGCTGGGGCTTCATCCGTGAACCGGGCCTCTACCCAGGGGTCTTTGTTAGTCGCAGGGACGTAGAATCCCACCTACCGCAAGGCCATCCCGGGAGGGACTTAGTTAATGGAGACATTGTCACGTACACACGGCACTGGGGAATGAAGGGATGGTATGCCCTTAACGTCACCATCGTCCGTGACCCCGTCCCCGACGCAGGTAACGTCACCACTACCGCAGCGTCCCCGTCTCCAGCTCAAGCAGTATCCGGCCGTGCCCCAGCATCGCCCCCTGCAAATTCATCGCAAATGAAAGTCAAATCTACATCGCAACTAGCGACCCAGTCTCAATCGCAATCCATGACACGGTCCATATCGTTAACTGTGATTGAAACGCAATCGGTGTCACGTGAGGAGAATGTACCCGTTGCGCCCCTAGAGGTTCGCACGAGAACTGTAGCGACCCAGACCCTAATCGCAGCGCATGATTTGCTAGTCCTGGGATCTAGGGCCCATTGCATTGTTCCAGCCCCCGGGGTGGAAAGTGTATTTGAAGTAAATGAATAAATAGAAAAGAAGAATCGGTGAGATCCCTATAGGGTCTACCATAAGTAATATTGTAGAAAGTTTCAGAAATGTTTTACAAATTTTTGCACAAGTGAAGAGTATAATACATTTATATATATTTCTAACCGTAGAATGCCCGGCTGGGTAACCAGAAAAAGTTTTGCACTTTAGTATAATAATGTGATATTATATTTGTGTCTTTGGTTTTACAATGGACTTTGAGGTTGAGGACTGTGCCAACCCAGAACTTATTTGTACATAGTTGCGCTTCGGTCCTAACTACCTCTGAAAACAAAACCCGTGTGGTGTGGCACTGAGTGAGGTCTGCATTTGGATGTCCTGCAGCCCACCCAGGACCCACGTTGAAGGTTTGGTGCGGGTCCTTCACAAGAATACTGTATATTTATTGAATGATATTTAATATTTGTATTTCTCTATATGTTATTGTTCGCAACGTTCAAGATATCCTCACCTCCTGGATGGGACGAACCAATGTTTATTGTTTAATGTTTTCATGCATAAACAAAATGTCTCTTTTGTATTTTACAGCCCGGGAGTGCTGTCTTTTACCATGGGGGAATGTGTAGCCCTGGTGTTAGGCACACGCAGTACCCTGGAGAGTGTGTGGCGAGACAGCAGTTTAATGCTAAATATCCATTCACTCAACATACACTAGACACACCCTTGGGGTAGTGTAGTTTACTTTAAGGGAGTGGTCAGGGTGTATATTGGTTGAGTGATTTAGTCAGTGTCGAGACTTCAGAGAGAGAAGTCTAGGAGTTCAGTTCCTGTCTTCGGACAGAGAGGACGTCTGGAGTCTAGCTGGAGGGAGGAAGCAGTCCAGATTGCTCTATCATCAGTTCGGAAAGTGGAGTCTAGTACAGGTGGTTTAATTCACCTCAGCCTAGTCAGAGCTGTACCTCATCAGAATACATTGGAAGGAAAGAAGAAGCTTAGTGCAGAAAGACTTCAGTCACCTGTCTAAAGGACAGTGTAAGGTTCAGAGACGTGCTCCTGCCTATTGATAACTGAGAATCTGTAACTAACTTTAAAGTGAAGGAAAAGAAAGAAGTGACTACTCGACTTTATGCTAGTGTGAGTGCTTATGCTACCAGCGAGGACAAGGCGAAAGGCACAGTGGTTTATTGGAATAGTGCTTACGGATTGAAGAAGTCCTGCACATTGCAACCGGTCACTGGGGACCGAAGGATCACTATTAGCTTCAAGCATAGTGGTAAGAAAACCAGGAATTTACCGGACCCTAGGTCGCGGCAAACAGCCCCTTATAGTCAGTACGTAACTGGAGTCAGGTGGAATAGGGACTTTGAGTCAGTGCACGACAAGATAAGAATTCAGCTCTCTCACAGGAAGGCTCCTAACACAAAGCTGACTGGGCAGTACAGCTATGGATTAGCTGGAGTTATTGAGGGAACTACGCTTCAGGCTGGTTGTACTCATCGTGTTGTGAAAGTAAAGGAGGCCTCTAACTTGTCCAGCTGCTGTCTCAAGATACACTCTCCTTGGATCAGCCTCCCTGGGACCTGCCTTACCATCTTGCAAGTAAAGGTATGGAAAGACGCTGACCGTGTGAGACTGAGTTATTATTGCATGCCTGCACAATCCCTACCTAACTACCGTCCTGAGGGAAGAGTCCCACCTGTAGGGGACCCGACATCTAGCTGCCTCACCATCCCTCAGAGATCTACAGCAGCGCTGGTACAAATTACCAGAATACTACAGGTGGCGTCACGAACTGTATATAAATCCCTGTAAATATTCCCCCAACATACGCCAGACCGCCAGGGCCACAGACCGAGCCACAGCTACCTGTGACAAATCCCATAGACTTCCATGGGCTCGGCTCTGAGTACCCCATTGCCCTGGTAACCCACAATTGTGGTGGCGGGTCGACACACAGAGTTTTGAATTATGACAGCATGTGTGATTCCTGGCATGCGATTGAGTGGTTATATGACAGCATGTAGGCGATTTGCATAGACATATACTTTTGTTCTCAATCTTGGACAACTCCTTTAATATCTGATTTGTAAGGATCCTACTCCCATCAACCTCACTAGTGATAACGGCATCTATGCTGTGCGGTGGATCTATATTGTGCTTTGGACCAGTGCAGTGCTGGATTTATCCTTCACTTTTGTTTCAACAAACCAAGTTGCAAAACTCCATTGTACAGGCAAATATGACAAACATTTTAATGTCTTATTAGAAAAATATGATTTGTTTCTCCACTTATAAGAGAGAGTGAGAGAGTCGCAACAAATAGTGATGTTGCTTGCTAGTGTTTACCTCACCACAGTGCTGGATTCACAGTCACACTGTTCAGTACTGCTATATGATCTCATCATTGGCCAGTGTGGCATTGGAGCGGTGCGGTGAGCTCTGTGCTGACCCTGGCAGGCTGATGGGCAGATGCATCTGGCTACAAGGAATGAATAGTCTTATGGAATGGCCACCAGGATAGAGGCAGTATTATAGTAGTTATATTCTTGTACATAGGAGCAGTATTATAGTAGTTATATTCTTGTACATAGGAGCAGTATTATAGTAGTTATATTCTTGTACATAGGAGCAGTATTATAGTAGTTATAGTCTTGTACATAGAGGCAGTATTATAGTAGTTATATTCTTGTACATAGGAGCAGTATTATAGTAGTTATATTCTTGTACATAGGGGGCAGTATTATAGTAGTTATATTCTTGTACATAGGAGCAGTATTATAGTAGTTATATTCTTGTACATAGGAGCAGTATTATAGTAGTTATATTCTTGTACATAGGAGCAGTATTATAGTAGTTATATTCTTGTACATAGGAGCAGTATTATAGTAGTTATAGTCTTGTACATAGAGGCAGTATTATAGTAGTTATATTCTTGTACATAGGAGCAGTATTATAGTAGTTATATTCTTGTACATAGGGGGCAGTATTATAGTAGTTATATTCTTGTACATAGGAGCAGTATTATAGTAGTTCTATTCTTGTACACAGGGGCAGTATTATAGTAGTTATATTCTTGTACATAGGAGCAGTATTATAGTAGTTATATTCTTGTACATAGAGGCAGTATTATAGTAGTTATATTCTTGTACATAGAGGCAGTATTATAGTAGTTATATTCTTTTACATAGGAGCAGTATTAAATTCAGATGTCATTAATATCATGTTGAACAGAAGTTAGTTCTGCAAATCTGGTGACAGACCTTAATCTCTGTGACCAGATGTGCTCTCTCCTAGTGCTCTAATTACACCGCCGCACACTCACAATGCTGGGGAGAAGCAGAGGTGCTGCACAGCACAACCCCAATAGGTGAGTGACCATTTGGCCCTATACATACTCCTCATTGCGCCCCTTCTCTTTGTGCTTTTTTTACATGCTGGCCATTAAAGAACGTTGAAACACAGCCGGCCCTGCGGCAACGTTGATGCGCATCCTGCCAAATTAGTTTGGCCTATGCTTGTATTTTCAAGAATCTTTGCGTGAGTTGTAAGTGAAGGCATCATAATGAAGAGAGTAAAAGAGAGCGGCGCGGCTTTCCGTAAAAAGAAAAAAGACAAAGAAGAGGAGGCAACAAAGAATAAAGGCGCGCTATTAAAGTTCATCCGAAGGACATCTACGCCTACAGCCGAAGTGGCGGAAACAAAAGACGACATTCATGCTGAGACTGAAGATGAAGTTGATATTGCTAACGTTGATACTGATACTGCCGAAGGCGCCATTGACAGTGTCGATGCTGCGGAAACAGTCGGTGATGCGGAAGATGGTGCGCGTGAAGTTGAAGCATTGGAAGGGCAATCTCTAGTCGGCCTGAAAACGGACATAACAACTGATTTTACTGATGTTGGTATATGGCCTGTTAAGATTGACCATGAAATTCGCGCTATGATTGTCCGGCAGGGATATGCTGCTGTGCAGCACCTCAAATGTGAATTCAAGGAAGTAACGCGACCAGGAACTAAAACAAAAGGTGACACGAGGAAACTAACAAAAACATGTTTTTTTCGTGATTTGCGGAACGGAGAGAAAAGTTTGAGAACGTGGATGGTGTATTCTCCTTTGAAAGAGGCTCTGTTCTGCTTTTGCTGCAGACCTTTTTTCAACTGGGCTGTCCAGTTTTTCTGCTGCTGGGGGCTTCAGGAACTGGTGGAAATTAAATCCTAAAGTAAATGAACACGAAGATAGCACATCACATGCTCAGGCATTCCTCAACTGGAAGGAGCTAGAGATCCGGCATGCTGAAGGAAAGACAATTAACAAAGCTATGGAAGGCGTTATTGAGAAGGAGACAAAGAAGTGGCGAGAAATTCCAGCTACATTACTGGATATCGTCAGATTTCTCTCCAAGCAGAATTTGGCACTATGGGGTCACCGGGAAAACATCCACAAAGATGAAGAAGGCCAGGAAAATAGAGGTAATTTTTTGGAATCGGTTCATTTGTTGGCCAAGTATGACCCTGTGCTTCCGCGAACATTTGGTAAAAGTTAAGCTGGGAAAGAAAATCGTTACTTCTTATCTGTCACCAGAAGTTCAAAATGAATTTGTGAGCATTTTGGCAGAGCTTGTGAGAAAGAAAATCATCGCACAGGTAAAGGAAAGCAAGTATTTTTGCATAATTTTTGACAGCACTCCGGATATATCTCACAAGGAGCAGATGAGCGAGATGTTGCGGTACGTAAAACTGGACGGAAATGAAGTGAAGGTGCAGGAGTCATTTCTCCGCTTCATCGAGACAAAGGGTAAAAGCGCAGAGAAAGTTTCCAGACTGATATTGGCAGAACTGGAGAACGATGGACTTCCGATAGATGATTGCCGTGGCCGGGCATATGACAATGCTGCTGTTATGGCAGGCCATCGATCGGGTGTCCAGAAGCGCATCTCCGAAATCAACCCGAAAGCTCTGTTTGTGCCATGCTCAAACCATTCCCTGAATCTGGCTTGTGTACATGCAGCTTCTGTGTCGATTTACTCTGTGACATGTTTCGGCACACTGGACCGGTTGTTTTCGTTCTTTTCTGCGTCTACACATCGCTGGGATATTTTGATTCAGGTGACTGGTCTAAGCATCAAACGGCTCATGGAGGCTAGATGGAGCAGTCGAGCAGATGCTGTAAATGTTGTGGCGAACAAATTATCAGAAGTCGTCACGGCCCTAGAACAGCTCACAGAAGAAGGAGAAAATGTGACGACAAGAACAGATGCATCTTTAATTCTCACCTCATTACTGTCATTTCCGTTTCTGTCATTTCTGAGCCTTCGGAAATCTGTTCTGCCAGAAATCAATGATGCCCAGAAGTATCTTCAAACAAAAGGGCTGGATCTGCCCCAAAGTTCTGTCAAGCTCACAGCGTTGAGAGATTACCTCCTTCAGAATAGGGAAGCAATGGTGGACAGTGCAATGCACGAATCCAAGAAGCTCTGCTCTGAAATGCGGATAAGCATGGAGCGTAGAATTCGCAAAAAGAAACGAATGGATGGTGACGGATCCACTGATGCAGTGATGACATTTGATGCTGAGTTGAGACGGGAAATGCTGTCTGTCATAGACATGTTGACTGAAGAAATATACAGCAGATTTCAACAAGTTCATGATCTTGCAAAGAAATACGCTGTCCTTGCACCGTCAAATCTGCTTGATGATAATTACGATTGCCAGCTCACCGAAGTTGATGACGGGGTGGAAAAAAAGGAATTCTTGGTCGAAAGGAGAAGATTGAAGTATTTTGTGGAAGCTTCAGGAAACGACAGAATCAACGGACCTTTAGAGCTTCATACAGAGATATCGCCTTGGAGATTCTGTCCGTAATATTGTTATCTTGCTGCACATCTTCCTTACCCGAGCTATTAGCGTTGCCAGCTGCGAGCGCTCCTTTTCCAAATTGAAGCTCATAAAGAACTATCTTCGATCTACAATGAGTCAAACAAGGCTTACAGACTGGGCAGTCCTCTCCATAGAGAGGGAGCTTGCTGATGGGCTCAATTTTGATACTGTTATCAAAAACTTTGCCGAAAGGAAAGCACGAAGAGTTTGTAAATTTTGCATTGAGTTCATGCATTGCAGCAGTTCTTTTTGTAGTCGAATTAACTATTGTGAACATGGCCTGAATAATGGATCATAATTGTTTGTGAGTGTTACAAATAAAACAACTTTACCCAAGTTTCGAAAATAATTTGTACTTTCTGTTTTTTTTTCTGTCACATTATTAAAAATTATTATTAAAAAAGCCATTAGGTCTTCATCCAGCTAATTCATACCTATATAGAGAGAACTGCAAGAAGATGAAACTCTAGAAATTTAGAAATAATAACAGCAGAGTTAGTAGCAGACTAAAAATGAGATCTTTGAGTGTAGTGTGGGCTCTTCGGATGCTTCCCGATTATCAACGACCAAAGGGACGGCAAATTTTTCGACCGCCCGGGCGCCACAAACAGTTGCTACGCCACTATATTGCAGTCAGGATGCATACCATTGATAGCAGACAGATAATACAGGGGTCATTGGGGTTCAGGAAAGATGGGTGATGATGGTATTGCAGTCAGGACACATACCTGAGGATGAAGCAGATCGATTGTCAGATTGATAGCAATAGTGAAGCATCTATAGCAGGGAGTTAATGGGGCCCATTATATATGGAGCATTATATGGGGCTCATTCTGTATGGAGCTCTACCTGGTGCCCATAATACTGTATGGATGACTATACTGTTTGTCTTTTGAGCAATTGTAGAATTTTCAATAGATATCACTCATGTAATGTATGAAATAAGTGAAATGTTTGGCATTGTACTATACCTGAAGCCGACCCTGGCCATTAGTTTAGTCTACTCTGTTAGTGGTAGGAGGGTGCTGCAAGTGGTGGTTCCTCTCTAAGGCATTATCTAGAGATATTCTGGATGAAAACCTCTTCCAGAGTGCTCTGGACCTCAGACTTGGCCGAAGGTTCACCTTCCAACAAGACAATGACCCCAAGCACACAGCTAAAATAACAAAGGAGTGGCTTCAGAACAACTCTGTGACCATTCTTGACTGACCCAGCCAGAGCCCTGACCTAAACCCAATTGAGCATCTCTGGAGAGACCTGAAAATGGCTGTCCACCAACGTTCACCATCCAACCTGACGGAACTGGAGAGGATCTTCTAGGAAGAATGGCAGAGGATCCCCAAATCGAGGTGTGAAAAACTTGTTGCATCATTCCCAAGAAGACTCATGGCTGTACTAGCTCAAAAGGTGCTTCTCAATACTGAGCAAAGGGTCTGAATACTTATGACCATGGGATATTTCAGTTTTTCATTTTCAATAAATTTGCAAAAATTTCTACACTTCTGTTTTTTTCAGTCAAGATGGGAGCAGAGTGCACATTAATGAGAAAAAAACCCTTGTGAATTTACCAAATGGCTGCAATGAAACAAAGAGTGAAAAATTTAAAGGGGTGTGAATACTTTCCGTACTCACTGTATTCATAATTTGGATTGGGAAAAAAGCAGCTGAATGTAGCTTTCCTGCTAGTTCTGTGACGCAGGCTAGAGGTGATAGGTTCTCTCTACTGGCCATGAATCTGTTCAATCCCAAAACTCCTCTGTCAGTCCTTGCTGGACTGCGATCCTTCAGATATCAACTTTAATTACCTGTTCCCAGCAAGAGGTTTCTCAGCCGAAGACAAGGGTCATATGTAGGTCACATAGCCAGCTTTTGCTTCATTTAATCCATGCTTCAATGTTATTATGAGAACCTGATAGAATATGTACAATTATGTTTGTAACACCTTCCCCTTTTAGAGATGGCATGGGAGACCGATTTAGAGATCGTCTCCCAAGTCAATTGTCACCGCAGCGTCTGATTTCACCTACTCCGGCGCTGAGAAGAAGCACTTCTCCTTCATTTGAAATGTGCTTATATCGTTTGGCAGAACAGGGGTTAAACGGGCGTGTTAGAAATCCCTGTGCTCACAGCTGAGCTCGGTTAGCCACTCCTTTTCCCTTTATAATCTGGTCTCTGTTACTAATCCTTGTCAGAGCTAGCATTGGCTGCATGGCTAACAGAGGGAGATTAGTTCATATGAGAAGGAGAGTTGGAGTTGTTATCTCTGACTGTTTGGTTTGTAAGTGTGGTAATTCCCTATCCTCTATTTGATTTATTCCCCTACCTTCACTCTGTTACATGTGAGTGTATATATTGCATGCCTGGAGTTTTCTGTTAACCCTTGTTTGTGTTGCTTTGTTGGTCGGGTTGGTGTACTTTGTTGCACAGTAGCGCCCCCTCTTCCCTGGGTGGGGGAAGAGAATAGACGGAGAGCTAACTCAGGAGATAAGTCAAGGGCAGAGGCACTGGCATCTTCACCTTCAGAAGTAGTCCAGGGAATAAGGTGAGCTAGGGTGCCCCCTAGTGTTAGGAACAGGGAAGGAGCCCCTGGTCCCGGGTCACCCGACAGCTGTGTTGTGACATTTGATCTGACCGTAACCATTTTTTCTGATCCATTATGGATCCAATCACTGCTCTGACAGGGCAACTGTGGCAGATCAGTCTGGAGGTGGCAGGTTTTGCAGCACTCTGATACATCTGGTATGGGACTCCCATCTCCCCAGCAAACCATAGTGGAGCCCGAGATTGCTTTGTGCCTGACAGGATCTCTGGGGGCGTGACAAGTTTGCTGTGTTCCAGGAGGCCTATAAACTGTACTACAGGTTACGTCCGGTTTCCTCAGGTATAGAGGATTAACGGGTGGGGATAGTAATCTCGTTCCTCCAGGGAGACCCCAAGAATAGGCGTTTTCTCTCCCGTCTGACTCTCAGTCATTTCAGACGATGGAGGGATTTTTTCAGGCACTGGGCCTTATATATGATGACCCTGATCGCGTCTCTCTCCTTAGCTGAGTCCACACTGCACCAACTTCAGTAAGGAGACCAGTTGGCGGAGGAATATTGCTTAGTTCCGGAGGCAGGCCACAGATACCATGTGGAATGACCCCACACTCCGTAGTCAGTTCTGTGAGGGGCTCACAGTAAAAGTGAAGGATGCCTTCGCTTTGTATGAGACTCCTGACACCCTTGAGACAGCCTTGTCTATGGTGATCTGGGTTGATTGCCGTCTTCGCCAGAAACATAGGGAGTCACCTCTGTGTCCAGGAGGTCTGGGGTCAAGGGAGGTCAGCACTGAGCCTACTGAGGGACCCATGCAGGTGGAGGTGGCACCTCACTCGGGTAAACTTACCTTTTGTCCGGCTTAAGGGGCGTGTGTTTCACTTGTGGTAAAAAGGGCCATTTCGTGGACACGTGTCCCTCCCGAACACATAGTAAACAACTACCAGGAAAACTAGGTGGCTCGGGTTGCGGGGAGGTTGGCAACCCAGGTGTCCTCATAACCTCCAATTTTTCTCCCAGCTGTAATTCACCTGGGTGGCTTTAAGGTGGACGTGTCTGCATTTCTGGACAGTGGGGTGGGGATTAATTTAATCAACGCTGTTTGTCCAGGTCCAAGGCCTCATCCCACATACTCTGTCCAGACCTATATACATAATCACTATCAACTCTGCCCTCATGAGATGGGCACTTTATTCAAGTCATCCGAGAGTTGCGGCTTTAGGTAGTGGGCATGCACGCTGCGGTGCTGGATTGTTATGTACTAGAGGGTCTGCCATCACCTGTGGTACTTGGACTCTCTTGGCTCACTCTGCACAGTCCTGTAATAGATTGGCAGACTCAGGAGGTAGTAAAATAGAGTGAAAATTTTCAAGGACACTGCTTGGGTACCCGGTTGGCTGGGGTGAATACCCAGTCTGTGCCTAGTTACCTGCTGGATTTTGGGGATGTGTTCTCGGAGCAGAGGTGCCAAGAACTCCGTCCCCATCGTCCTTATGATTGCACCATTAATCTTGTTCCTGGTGCCAAGCTGCCTAAGAGCAGACTGCATAACATCTCTAGTCCAGAGACAGGCCATGGAGGACTACATCACAGAAAGTCTGGCTAAGGGTCATATCAGACTATCCTCATCCCCCATTGCCGCAGGTTTTTTTTTTGTAAAAAAAAAGATGGGGGTTACATCACTGCCCAGATTTCCATGAACTTAATACAATCACTGTTTGTGATCCTTATCCGCTCTCATTTCAGACCTCTTTAATCAAACTGTAGGGGCAAAATGGTTCTCTAAGATGGACCTCAGGGGGCGTATTATCTCATCCGCATTAAAGAGGGGGATAAGTGGAAAAAAGCATTCAATACACCTGAGGGACACTATGAGAACCTGGTGATGCCTTTTGGTTGACGAACGCCCCCGCTGTCTTTCAACACTATAAATGAAATCTTTAGTCACCGGTAGGCAGATTCATTGTTATCTATCTGGATGACATACTAATTTATTCACCTGACCTTGAGTCACATCAGGTACATGTCAGGCAGGTCTTACAGATACTCAGAGACAATAAATTTTATCTCAAACCCGAGAAGTGTACGTTCTTGGTTGAGATCTCTTTCCTAGGATGTGTTGTCTTCCACCGGTTTTCGTATGGATCCGGCGAAAGTCCAGGCGGTATTGGATTAGGATTGTCCTGAGGATTTGAAGGCGTTACAAAGGTTTTTAGGTTTCGTCAACTACTACCGTAAATTCATAAAGAACTTTTCGGTAGTATCCAAACCTCTTACAGATATGACCAGGGAGGGGACGGACTTCTCCAAATGTTCCAGTCCTGTCAAGGAGGCATGTGATACGTTGAAGAGGTGTTTTTCTTCTTCGCCAATCTTCATACAGCCTGATGTCTCTCAGCCTTTTATCGTTGAGGTCGATGCGTCTGAGGTGGGAGTGGGGGCTGTGTTGTCGCAGGGTGCGTCTCCTGATAAATGGCAACCATGTGCTTATTTTTCTAAAAAACTCAACTGCTGAGAAAATGTATGACATTGATAACAGGGAACTCTTAGCAATCAAATGGGCTTTTGAAGAGGCGTCATTTTTTGGAGGGAGCGGTTCATTCGGTTATGGTGATCATGGATCATATGAACCTTGTATATTTGAAATTGGCAAAATGTCTAACACCTCAACAGGCAAGATGGGAATTGTTCTTTACCAGGTTTAACATTTTTATCTCATATAGGCTGGGGAACAAAAACATTAAGGCAGATGCCTTATACCGTTGCTTTCCATGGGGAGGAGATAAGTGTAAACCGGTCCCTATTCTTCAAAAAGGGGTGGTTTGGCATCTATATTGTCACGACACAGCTGTCAGGTTACCCTATACCAGGGGCTCCTTCCCTGTCCCTAACACTAGGGGCGCCCTAGCACGCCCTGTTCCCAGGGATACTTCAGATGGCGAAGATGCCGGGGCCTCCACCCTTGCCTTATCTCCTGAGTTAGCACTCCTTCTGTTCTCTTCCCCCACCCAGGGAATAGGGGGCGCTACTGTGCATTGTAGTACACCAACCTGACAAACAAGGAAACACAACAAGGGTTAATAGAAAACTCCAGACATATAAAATATTCACTCACATATAACAGAGGAATGCACCAAGGCGTGGAGGTAGGAGAATAAACCAAAATAGAGAAGGATAAGGAATTACCACACATACAAACCAAGCAACAGTCACTGAGTCACTGATAACTCCTTCAATTCTCCTTCTCATAAGAACTCCTCTCCCTCCGTTAGCCATGCAGCAAATGCTAGCTCTGACAAGGATTAGTAACAGAGCCCAGATTATAAAGGGGAATGGAGTGGCTAGCCGAGCTCAGCTGTGAGCACAGGGATTTCCTGTGGCCGATTAACTCTTGTCCTGCCAGAAGAAATAAACACATTTAAAATGAATGACAAGTGCTTATTCTCAGAACAGGAGTAGGAGCAATGAGACGCCGCGGTCCTCTGGCTCCATAATGTCGCGGTAACTACTGGCTAGAGGCAGCTAGAAGGGAAATTAAGGCGCCAACCTCACTGGACCCCTCTGGTACCTGCTCTGTGTCTGTAACTGGTTCTGTTACACCAATGGATAATGAGGGTCCAGAAGGCAGTACGTTACCTGCGTTCTGGGCACTCTGACTGCAGGTGACAGTTGCTATGTAGGCTTTCTCAGCAGGGAGTTTTTCTGGTAAGAAGCCACCAAAACTGAGATTAGTTTGCGCAGAAGTGCAAGTACGCTTCCAAACTAAAGAGCTTGTTCTTATCAAAGCACTGATGGCAAACCAGGTGGAGCCAGTGGTCAATAAATATTGGAGCTTGCATCAATCTCATATTTATGGGAGATATATTTTTTGGCATCGTGGCGAAGGGATGAACATAATGCACTCACTCACATCACTGTAAGGCTATTCTTACATCTCCAACTTAACCCCTTCATAACCAGAGGTATTTTTGTTTTTGCGTTTCGTTTTTTGCTCCCCTTCTTCCCAAAGCCATAACTTTTTTATTTTTCCGTCAATATGGCCATGGCTCGTTTTTTGTGGGACAAGTTGTACTTTTGAATGAAACCATTGGTTTTAACATAGCGTCTATTGGAAAACGGGAAAAAAAAGTGCGGTGAAATCACAAAAAAAGTGCAATCCCACAGTTGTTTTTTGTTTGCCTTTTTCACTGTGTTCACTAAATGCTAAAACTGAGCTGCCATTATGATGCTCCAGGTCATTACGACTTCATAAACACCAAACATGTCTCGGTTCTTTTTTTATCTAAGTGGTGAAACAAAATTCCAAACTTTGGTAAAAAAAAAAAATTGCGCCATTTTCCGATACCCGTAGCGTCTCTATATTTCGTGATCTCGGGTTAGGTGAGGGCTTATTTTTTATGTGCCGAGCTGACGTATTTAATGATACCATTTTGGTGCAGATACTATCTTTTGATAGCCCGTTATTGCATTTTAATGCAATGTTGCGGCGACAAAAAAAGTAACTTTTCTCGCTACGCCGTTTAGCGATCAATTTAATCCTTTTTTTATTGATAGGGATTCTAGAGAGAAATGTGCTGCCCAGTGTCAGAAAGCTTGGTCTCAGTCGCAGGTCATGGGTCTTGCAACAGGATAATGACCCAAAACACACAGCTACAAACACCCAAGAATGGCTAAGAGGAGAACACTGGACTATTCTGAAGTGGCTTCTATGAGCCCGGACCTCAATCCTATTGAGCATCTTTGGAAAGAGCTGAAACATGCCGTCTGGAAAAGGCAACCTTCACACACGAGACAACTGGAGCAGTCTGCTCTTGAGGAGCGGCCAAAATACCTGTCGAGAGGAGCAGAAGTCTCATTGACAGTTACAGGAATCGTGTGATTGCAGTGATTGCCTCAAAAGGCTGTGCAACAAAATATTAAGTTAAGGTCCCATCATTTCTGTCCAGGCCGATTTCATGAGGTTTATTTTTTTAAAATTCTGTGTATGTCTGACTTTCATCTGTTCATTTTCATAGATTTTTGATTTATTATTACTTTTATCAGATTCAAGTTATTTCTGTCACCATTGTGGGTTTTTCTGTCATTAAGCAAGGGGTACCAACAATTTTGACCACGTGTGTATGTAGTTGTATGTATCATATTGTGCTGTTCTCATTTTGTATCACCTTTGTATATTATTTTAGAAGCAATGCCTAGCTTTCAGCATTAAAAATAAAGTGTTATTTTTTTCCTCTTGCTCTGTAAACCGCACCCCTGAAGCCACACGCTACCTGTAACGGGTGTCCAATCAGCCTGTATAAACGATTGCTGGCGGCAGCAAGTAGTTCCTTTTGTTATTACGGAGCTGGTAGTGTCTGTACCGGGGGTATATATATATATATGTATATACCATACGCTCACTGTGAGTTCCCGAATAACCGGCCAAGTAGTGGAAACAGCTGCGGTCTCATCCATCACTCGACAGTTAATTGCATAATTGCCCTGACGATTGGAGGCAGCGGAGTTGCGTTGCTTGACAAATTTGTGCCAGAGGTGGGATCTCTGCGATCTTTCTGGCTGACATCTTTGACATCACTCATTTGAGGGGATCCTCAGCAGCATCACCCTGCAGCCTGATATAGCTGAGTCCTCCTGTACAATGAGAGGCATCATCATCATGCATAACATTCACAACATCTGAATCACATGAAGTACCAGATCTGGGAGGGTTGTCAGTGCAGTATCAATGCGACATCAGGACGGTCCGGTATAGTGCAGTATCAGGACGGTCCGGGATGCTGCGGTAAGAGGGCAGTCCAGGATGAGGACAGTCAAGAACAGTGCGGTATGAGAATGGTAGAGAAGGGTTGCCACAATAGGGTGGTACGGTATAGTGCAATATCAGGACGTTCTAGGATGGGGCAGTATGAGGATGGTGTGCCATGAGGAGAGTTCAGGTGGTCCTATATGAAGATGGTTCAGAATGGTGCTGTATGAGGATAGTGTGGTATCAGGATAGTTCGGTATGAGGACGTGCTGTATGAAGACGGTCAGGTGTGAGAACGGTGCAGTATGAGGATGGCGCGGTGTGAGGATGGTGCTGTATGATGACCCTACTGTACCCCCCTCAACTCCCCAAGCAATGAATGTTGTCCCCAACACAGTATGATGACCCAACAGTGACCCCAACAGAAGAATAAACCCAACATAATCCTCCATACAGAATAATAGACCCACATAATCCTCCATACAGTATAATGGCCCCACATAGTCCTCCATACAGTATAATGGCCCCACATACTACTCCATTCAGAATAATGGCCCCACATAGTGCACCATACAGAATAACCGGCTGCATATACAGTCATGGCCAAAAGTTTTGAGAATGACACAAATATTATATTTTCACATGATCTGCTGCCCTCTGGTTTTTATGTGTGTTTGACAGATGTTTTTATCACAGACAGAAATATAATAATTGCAAACATATGAGTAACAAAAGCTTATATTGACAGTTAGAATGAGTTAATGCAGCAAGTCAATATTTGCAGTGTTGACCCTTCTTCTTCAGGACCTCTGCAATTCTCCCTGGCATGCTCTCAATCAACTTCTGGACTAAATCCTGACTGATAGCAGTCCATTCTTGCACAATCAATGCTTTCATTTTGTCAGAATTTTTAGGTTTTTGTTTGTCCACCCGTCTCTTGATGATTGACCACAAGTTCTCAATGGGATTAAGATCTGGGGAGTTTCCAGGCCATGGACCCAAAATCTCTATGCTTTGTTCCCTGAGCCATTTAGTTATCACCTTTGCTTTATGGCAAGGTGCTCCATCATGCTGGAAAAGGCATTGTTGATCGCCAAACTGCTCTTGGAGGGTTGGGAGAAGTTGCTCTTGGAGGACATTCTGGTACCATTCTTTATTCATGGCTGTGTTTTTAGGCAAGACTGTGAGAGAGCCGATTCCCTTGGCTGAGAAGCAACCCCACACATGAATGGTTTCAGGATGCTTAACAGTTGGCATGAGACAAGACTGGTGGTAGCGCTCACCTTGTCTTCTCCGAATGAGGCGTTTTCCTGATGTCCCAAACAATCGAAAAGGGGATTCATCAGAGAAAATAACTTTACCCCAGTCCTCAGCAGTCCACTGCCTGTACCTTTTGCAGAATATCAGTCTGTCCATGATGTTTTTTCTGGAGAGAAGTGGCTTCTTTGCTGCCCTCCTTGAGACCAGGCCTTGCTCCAAGAGTCTCCGCCTCACAGTGCGTGCAGATGCACTCACACCTGCCTGCTGCCATTCCTGAGCAAGCTCTGCACTGCTGTTAGCCCGATCCCGCAGCTGAAACACTTTTAAGAGACGGTCCTGGCGCTTGCTGGTCTTTCTTGGGCGCCCTGGAGCCTTTTTGGCAACAATGGAACCTCCTTGAAGTTCTTGATGATGCGATAGATTGTTGACTGAGGTGCAATCTTTCTAGCTGCGATACTCTTCCCTGTTAGGCCATTTTTGTGCATTGCAATGATGACTGCACGTGTTTCTTTAGAGATAACCATGGTTAACAGAAGAGAAACAATGATGCCAAGCACCAGCCTCCTTTTAAAGTGTCCAGTGGTGTCATTCTTACTTAATCATGACAGATTGATCTCCAGCCATGTCCTCATCAACACCCACACCTGTGTTAATGGAGCAATCACTGAAAAGAGGTTAGCTGGTCCTTTTAAGGCAGGGCTGCAATGATGTTGAAATGTGTTTTGGGGATAAAGTTCATTTTCTAGCCAAATATTGACTTTGCAAATAATTGCTGTTAAGCTGATCACTCTTTATAACATTCTGGAGTATATGCAAATTGCCATAAGAAAAAGTGAAGCAGTAGACTTTGTAAAAATTAATATTTTTGTCATTCTCAAAACTTTTGGCCATGACTGTAGTGCTCCATACAGTATAATAGCCACACATAGTGCTCCATATAGACCTTGTGAGACAGTGACCGATGTTATGCGCGAGGGTCGCTATGTATCCCCCCAGGATGACGGAGTCCTATTAGACCCGCTGGAGTGACTTGTGGCCCTCATTCCTATCTACAGGTTATTTGGCCAAGGCATTATTCAGTAAAAACCCGGAATGGGCTTTTATTTTTGGAGCAATCTACAGGATGGTAGTGGGGCGGGTCGCTGCACTCCAGGTCTTACAAGTGGCCAAGGCCACAGATACCTGTTTAAACCCTGTAGTATGGGGTTTTGGGTGTGCCAGTGTTGGCTTGCAAGCAGACAGAGCAGTTGGTCTGCAGATCTCTCCCTATGTGAGGTAACACAAGACAGAGGAGCCAAAACTTCTGGCACCCCCTGCGCACCTGGAGGTGCAGGCACTCACGGCAAACGGTCCCAGACTGTCTTGTTGATTTTCCCGGCTGTGATCCAGACGATACAGCGTATTGTGCACTGTGTGAGTTTTTTGGACATTAAAAATGTTTTGTTTTGAACTTGCTTGGGTCACTGCCTCATCGCTGCACAGCGTGGACACAGATGCGTCACATTTGGTTGGAGAGTGCGGGCAATGTGAATTGAGGCATACCCAACGCCAGCTGCATATCTGTCATTAGGCCTGCCACGTTGCAACCCAGGCCTGCGGACAAAATGGAGGAGATCCTAAGACAGCTGGTCCTCACACAGCAACAAACTAATAATCTGTTGCTGCAGCAAATTGCAGCTCTGTGTGAGGCGCTGCCAGGAACGACTCTGGAACGTAGCGATGCCAGAGACAAGGTACGCTCCAATCTGAGGAAGCTAAGTCCTCACCGTCTATGAAAAGACAGGGAGAACATGACGTCACAGTGGGCCGAAGTGGTGGCTCCATTTCTGAGGGGTGACACGCAAAAGGCCTACTTGGACCTCAGTCGGGAGGACGCCCTGGACTATGCCAAGCTAAAAGGTGAGATCCTTTCCCGACTGGGGGTTAATACCTATGTGTAAGCCCAACAGGTGTTTTCGTGGACTTTTGTGGAAGTCCAGCCTGCCCGGTCTCAGGTTTATAACTTCCAGCAGCTTGTGAAAAAGTGGCTCCAAACTGAGACTTTAACCCCACTTCAGATAGTAGAGAGGGTGGTGGTCGACCGGCTGGTGAGGGCTCTGCCAGCAGCCATACAGCATTGGGTGGGACAAGGAGACCCGGGCACTCTGGACCAGGTGGTAGGACTGAGCCACTGAGGACTTTATCCGGAACACTGTTCCGTTCAGGCTGTCATGTAAGGCTCCCCCAGCTCAGGAGCCTGAGAAAAGTCCACAACCTTCCACTGGGACCCAACCGGACCGAGCCCGTACTGAGAGGGTGACCCAAAAGGAGAGTGACAATAGACCTGTGTCCCTTAAATCGTTCCCTAGGTTCCCTCGCGGTGCAGCTATTAAGTGTTGGCGGTGCCAAGGGCCGGGACATGTGGCTGCCAACTGCCCCATGACCCCATGGACTGCAGGTATACCCGTGTGTCTATGTACGCCCAGCCCGTCTGCACCGCCACTACAGGCCCTGCCAGTACCGAACCTCAGCTGTGCCAGGTACTCGCTAATGGGTACCAGACGGACGCTCTCTTGGACTCAGGAGCTTGGTGACTTTGGTACATGGGTCCCTGGTTGCTAGGGACAGTCCTAATAGACGGAAGGTGGGGGTGGTGTGCATACATGGGGACCTCCGAGAGTATCCAACCGCGAAGGTTACATTTTCCACCCCTGTGGAGAAATAAAACGTGGTGGGGGTGGTAAAGACTGTTCTGTATGGGACTATATTCGGGAGAGACTTGCCCCTGTTTTGGTTCCTGTGGGAGACCAGGGACAACCCTCTCATGGTAAAGATTGTGCCGGGCATAGAACCCGAAATTATTGAGATACCTGCCATAAGGGTCGCCAACCTAGGGACAGAGTGTAATCCCGATAGGTTCCCCCTAGAGGTATTGGCAGGGAAGGATGAAAATGTTGTGCCGGGTGCAGAACCTGAAAATGTTGGGATGCCTGCCGTAGGGGTCACTAATCTAGGGATAGAGGGTAACCCCGATAGGTTTCCCTTAGAGGTATTGGCAGGAGAGGTCGAGGAGACCCCACCGATTCCTGAGCTGGAGGTGTCCTCTGGTAATTTCGGGATAGCTCAGCTCCAGGATCCCACTTTGACCCGGGCACTGGAAAGAGTAACCGAGGTAAATGGGGTGGCTCAGCAACCGGGTGCTGAGACGGAGTTCCCACAAATGGTGATCAACCAGGAGTTACTGTACAGGGTCGATAAAATCCGGGGTGAGGTGGCAGAACTACCGGTAGTGCCGCAGTCTTACCGTCAGGCGGTGCTCGACATGGCTCACACTCCCATACTGGGAGAGCATTTGGGGGCCAAAAAGACGCAGGAGCGCATACTGCAGCCGTTTTTTCTGGCCAGGTGTGGTTCAAAAGTACTGCGATATGTGTTCGGAGTGCCAACTGACCTCACCCACCGCGAACAACCGGCGTCCATTGGTGCCTCTGCCCATAATAGAGGTACATTTCAAGCGAATTGCAATGTATCTGGTAGGGCCTGTAGTGAAATCCGCACGGGGTTACCAACACATATTGGTAGTCGTAGACTACGCCACCTGGTACCTGGAGGCGATACCACTCCGCTACACCTTGGCTAAACTAATAGTCCGGGAACTATTTGCCATGTTTTGGCGCCTTGGGCTACCCAAGGAGATCCTGACAGATCAGGGAACTATTTTTATGTCTAAGGTGACCAGGGAGCTATGTAAGCTGCTCTAGATTAAACAGCTACGGACGTCGGTGTACCATCCCCAAACAGATGGGTTGGTGGAGAGGTTTAATAAGTCCCTCAAAGCCATGATTAAAAAGGTGGTCGCCAAGGTTTGAAGAGATTGGAACATGTTACTGCCCTATCTAATGTTCGCCATCCGCGAGGTACCGAAGGCGTCCACAGGGTTCTCCCCGTTTGAGCTCTTGTATGGCAGGCACCCGAGGGGACTGCTGGATGTAGCCAAGGAGACGTGGGAACAGGAGCCCACTCCACATAAGAGTGTCATCGAGCATGTGGCAAGTATGCAGGATCGGATTGCGGCTGTGCGGCTCATAGTAAAGGAGCAACTATTGGGGGCCCAGGCTGCTCAGAGCCACATGTATAATAAAAGAGCCACAGTCAGGACCTTTAAAGAAGGGGATCGCGTGTTGGTCCTCGTGCCCGCCCCAGAGAGTAGGCTCATGGCCAAGTGGCAGGGGCCCTTTGAGATATGGGGGAAGGTGGGAGAAGTGAATAATAGGGTGTTCCAACCCGGGAAAAGGGAACCTGAACAATTGTATCATGTAAACCTGCTAAAGGCCTGGAAGGCCCGGTTATGTTTGGTCACTCCGGTCGTACCAACAGGGGTCCCTCTGGCACTGGCCAAGGACATAGCAGGGGGGCAGGTTAAGATAAATGATGCTCTCACTAAATAGTAGTGGTGGGAGGCTCGGGCCCTCATGCAGAGGAACACGGACGTATTCTCAGAGCTGCCGGGGCGAACATCGGTAATACAACATGACATTGTCACAGAGCCCCAGGTAAGGGTACGGATGAAACCCTACCGAGTGCCAGAAGCCTGAAGGCAAGCCATCACGGCCGAGGTGAAGCAAATGCTCCAGTTGGGAGTCACTGAGGAGTCCCGAAGCGAGTGGGCCAGCCCCATTGTCCTAATCCCCAAACCAGACGGGTCATTGCGCTTCTGTAATAACTTCAGGAGGTTAAATGAAGTGTCAAAATTTGACCTCTGTCCCATGCCACGGGTGGACGAGTTAATTGAGAGACTGGGGAGACCCAGTACTTCACTATGCTGGATCTCACAAAAGGTTACTGGCAGATTCCCTTAAAGACCACTTTTATAACACCAGAGGGTCTCTATCAATATGTTGTCTTGCCTTTTGGGTTATATGGTGCTCCGGTCACATTCCAGAGGCTGATGAACATTGTGTTAACGCCTTATCGGGATTACGTGTTGGCCTATTTGGACGACATAGTTATCTTTAGTACCGACTGGGATACCCATCTGTCCCAGGTACAAGCAGTCCTGCAGTCTCTCAGAATCACAGGGTTAACAGCAAACCCAAAGAAAGGCGCAATAGGATTCATGGAGGCCCGGTACTTAGGTTACGTGATTGGCCATGGGGTTATCAAGCCACAGGTAAACAAGGTTGAGGCCATTCCAAACTGGCCCAAGCTCTTAACTACTAAACAGGTGAGGGCATTCCTTGGCATCATTGGGTACTACCACCGGTTTATACACAATTTTGCTGGGAAATCAGCACCTCTAACGGACCTGTTAAAAGGTAAGAAGACGGTGATGGTCTAGTGGAAACCTCAAGTGGAGGAAGCGTTCCAGTCTCTGAAGTCGTTGTTGTGTGGACAGCCAGTCCTCATCAGTTGCTACTTCAAGAAAACCTTTATTGTGCAAACCAATGCCTCAGAGGTAGGCCTAGGAGCGGTGCTGTCACAAGAGATGAACGGGGATGAGCATCCAGTCACCTACTTAAGCAGGAAACTGACCCCGGCAGAGAAAAATTATAGCGTAGTGGAGGAGTGCTTGGCGATTAAATGGGCCTTGGAGTCCGTACGCCACTATTTGCTCGGGCGTCAGTTTAGTTTGGTAACGGACTATTCACCCCTCGGCTGGATGAGAAACGCGAAACAGAGGAATGCCCAAGTCATCAGATGGTTCCTGTCCCTACAAAATTTCAGTTTCTCAGTGGAACATCGGGCGGGAAATCACAGGGAAATGGGTATGCCCTGTCACGGGCTCCCTGTATGGTGACGAATGTTCAACCCCACAAGTTTAACCAGAGGGGGGTATGTGTGGCAGTGACCGGTGTCATATGTGAGGGTCGCTATGTATACCCCCAGGATGACTGAGTCCTATTAGACCCGCTGGAGTGACTTGTGTTCACAGCAGGACGCCTGTGAGTTACAAGGCAGAGATAAAAGAGCATGGACCTGGTCAGGTTATTTGGCCAAGGCATTATTTAGTAAAAACCCGGAATGGGCTTTTATTTTTGGAGCAATCTACAGGATGGTAGTGGGGCGGGTCGCTGCACTCCAGGTCTTACAAGTGGCCAAGGCCACAGATTCCTGTTTAAACCCTGTAGTATGGGGTTTTGGGTGTGCCAGTGTTGGCTTGCAAGCAGACAGAGCAGTTGGCCTGCAGAACTCTCCCTATGTGAGGTAACACAAGACAGAGGAGCCAAAAGTTCTGGCACCCCCTGCGCACCCGAAGGTGCAGTCGCTCATGGCAACCGGTCCTGGACTGTCTTGTTAATTTTCCCGGCTGCGATCCGGAAGATACAGCGTATTGTGCACAGTGTGAGTGTTTTGGACATGAAAAACGTTTTTTGAACTTGCTTGGGTCACTGCCTCATCGCTGCACAGCGTGGACACCGCTGCATTACAACCTCCATACTGTGTAATGGCCCCACATAGCCCTAGACACAGTATAATGGGCCCCACATAGTCCTCTATACGGTGTAATGGCCCCACATAATGCACAATACAGAATAATGGGCCCCACATAGTCGTTCATACAGTATAATGGCCCCACATAGTGCTTCATACAGTATAATGGGCCCCATATAGTCCTCCACACAGTATAATGGGCCCCATATAGTCCTCTATACAGTGTAATGGCCCCACATAATGCACAATACAGAATAATGGGCACCATATAGTGATCCATACAGTAGTGGGTCCACATAGTGCATCATACAGTATTATGGCCTCACATAGTCCATCATACACAATAATGGCCCCACATAGTTCTCTATACAGTATAACTGGCCCCACATAGTCCTTTATACAGTTTAATGGTCTCACATAGTGCTCCATACAGTATGATGGGCCCCACATAGCCCTCCATACACAATAATGGCCTCAAATAGTGCTCCATACAGTATAACTGGCCCCCACATAGTCCTTCATATGGTATAAGGCCACACAAAGTCCTCTATACAGTATAATGGCCCCACATAGTCCTCCATATGGCATCTTGGGTCAAATATAATTACCCTGAGCCAGAGTTTGACATGTATGTTCTAAGGGGACACATCTGAATCTACATAGTAGAAGAAGTATGGTTCTCCAGCAGTACGGAGTATTTCAGGAGATATATGTGCACATTATTATTATAGCGCCATTTATTCCATGGCGCTTTACATGTGAAAAGGGGTGTATATAAAAGAAAACAAGTACAATAATCTTAATCAATACAAGTCAGGACTGGTACAGGAGGAGACCGGAACCTGCCCGTGAGGGCTCACAATCTACAAGGGATGGGTGAGGATACAATAGGTGAGGGCAGAGCTGGTTGCGCAGCGGTTTGGTGGTTACAGCAGGTTGTAAGCTTGTCGGAAGAGGTCGGTGTTCAGGTTCCTTTTGAAGGTTTCCACGGTAGGCGAGAGTCTGATATGTTGGGGTAGAGAGTTCCAGAGTAGGGGGTTGTGGGGAGAAATCTTGTATGCGATTGTGGGAAGAGGAGATAAGAGGAGAGTAGAGAAGATCTTGTGAGGATCGGAGGTTGCGTGCTGGTAGGTACCGGGAGAAGAGGTCACAGATGTATGGAGGAGACAGGTTGCGGATGGCTTTGTATGCCATGGTTAGGGTTTTGAACTGGAGTCTCTGGGTAATGGGGAGCCAGTGCAGGGATTGACAGGGGGGAGAGGCCGGGGAATAGCGGGGGGACAGGTGGATTAGACAGGCAGCAGAGATTAGGAGATTGGAGGGGCGCGAGAGTGTTAGAGGGGAGGCCACAGAGCAGGAGGTTGCAGTAGTCAAGGCAGGAGATGATGAGGGCATGCTCTTGAGTTTTTGCAGATTCTAGGTTTAGGAATGTACAGATCCGGGAGATGTTTTTGAGTTGAAGTCGGCAGGAAGTGGAAAGGGCTTGGATATGTGGTTTGAAGGAGAGATCAGAGTCAAGGATTACCCCGAGGCAGCGAGCTTGTGGGACTGGGGAGAGTGAGCAGCCATTTACTTTAATGCATATGTTTGTTGGGAGAGTTGAGTGAGATGGAGAAAGATGATGAATTCTGTTTTGTCCATGTTAAGTTTTAGAAATCTAGCGAAGAAGGATGAAATAGCGGACAGACCTTGTGGGATTTTGGTTAGTAGGGTGGTGATATCTGGCTTAGAGAGGTAGATCTGTGTGTCACCAGCATAGAGGTGATACTGCAAGCCGTGAGATTCTATGAGCTGTCCCAATCCGAAGGTGTAAATGGAGAAGAGTAGGGGCCCTAGCACTGAACACTGCGGGACCCCGACAGATATGTGGTGAGGTGAGGAGGTTGTGTGTGAGTGGGAGACACTGAATGTCTGGTCTGGTAGGTATGATGCGATCCAAGATATGGCCAAGTCTGTGATGCCAAGAGATGAGAGGGTCTTGTAGTAACAGGGGGTGGTCCACTGTGTCAAAGACAGAGGACAGGTCCAGAAGGAGGACAGAGTAGTGTCGCTTGGCTTTGGCAGTCACCAGGTCATTGGTGACTTTAGTTAGGGCAGTTTCAGTGGAGTGACGCGGTTGGAAGCCATATTGTAAGCGGTCGAAGAGGGAACAAGAAGAGAGGTCAGTTCAAGATAGACGTGTTCCAGTAGTTTCACATCTTCTAATATGGTCACATCTGTAATTACGTAGTAGATATAGGCTCCTCCAGCAGGAAAGGAGTGAGCCAATGGAGATGGGGGTGTGTTGTGAATGTGTTAGAAATGAATTCTGAGCAGAAGCTCCCTCTGGTGGTTGCAGACAGTGCTGAACCATTCAATGAGGATTGGCAATCAGGAATTACAGACTGGCTGGATATAAGGGAGGTTCTCTCCCATCATGGTTGCCGGTGATCAATTGTTCTTGTCTCAACGTTGTTTCCTGGTTCACTTGGAAGCTTGCTGAGTCTTGCCTCTTCTCCTGCTCTCAGATAAGATATTTTCTGTTTTTTATTTTTGTGCTTACCATTTGCATATTTCTCTGCATTTCTGTGAGGTTAGCCAGGTTTCCCCCCGGGGGGCTTGGGCTCCTCTCAGTTCCTCTGGAGCCACTGTTATTTGTTCATTTGCCTTTTCCAGTTTTTTCAGTGGCTGCGGCTTTGTTTTGTAACACCAGAGAACTAATTTAGGTGGTAGAGGTCGTGTGATCTCAGGTGTTTTTGCAATTAGTAGCGTTGGCTTTTTTTGGATTGCAGTAAGTATCCTTCCTATCCGTTTCTGTATAGGCAGATTGGGCCCCAACGTTTGCTCATACTATTTTCTGTCTGTGTCTGTATTTCCTCTTGTCTAACCGCCATTACATGTTTGGGGGCTTCCTATGTTCTTTGGGGATCTGCTCTGGGGCAGATAGCTTTCCTCTTTCTATCTTTAGGTGTAGTTAACCTCTCAGGCTGTGACGAGGCATCTAGGACCAACGTAGGTACGCTCCACGGCTGCCTTTAGTTGTGGTGGTTAGTCAGGGTACTGCAATCCAGTAGATTCCAACCTCTCTGGTGTATTGCCGTTTTTGCCTGCTCTACTCAGCTACCAAATCATAACAGTATCACCGGCCAAACTGAAAATTATATGGTATTCACAGAAGGGAAAAATAGTAAAAAGGAAAAAAAAAAAAGGGGGGAGTTGTCAGAATTTTTTTTTTCTCTGTTTGTTGCATTTTTTCCCTCTTTTTCTCTGGGTGCTGAGGAGGAATTTTTTTTCTCTCAATGGAGTTTGCACAGTTGTCTGGCCGTGTGGATCAGCTTGCCACTGAAGTTCGGAGTATTGCTACCTATCTTGCAGGGTTGCCGGTTGTGGAGCCTAGGATCCCCATGCCGGATTTGTTTTTGGGGGATCAAGCTAAATTTCTGAATTTCAAAAATAACTGTAGGTTGTTTTTTGCCTTAAAACCTAAGTCCTCAGGGAACGCAGCACAGCAGGTTCAAATTGTCATCTCTCTCCTGCGCAGCGATCCTCAGGATTGGGCTTTTTCCCTGACACCTGGGGACCCTGTTTTGAGTAATGTTGATGCATTTTTTCTGGCTCTGGGGTTATTGTACGATGAACCTAATGTCACTGATCAAGCTGAAAAAACCTTGTTGGCATTAAGTCAGGGGCTTGAGGACGCTGAGTTGTACTGTCAGAAATTCCGAAAGTGGGCAGTCCTGACCAAATGGAATGATGATGCTTTGGCAGCCCTTTTTCGGAAGGGTCTGTCAGAGAATGTAAAAGATGTTATGGTGGGTTTCCTTGCTCTCTCTGGTCTCAATGATTCTATGTCATTAGCGATTCAAATTGACAGACGTTTGCGTGAGCGTAGAGGTATGCGTGGAATAGTGTTGCCTTGTGAACCAGCCTCTGAACCCATGCAGTGTGATAGAGTGGCTTCTGGGGCACAGCGTCATGAGTTTCGAAAACGCAATGGGTTATGTTTCTACTGTGGTGATGCCTCTCATGCTATTTCAGTGTGCGCTAAGCGGGGAAGACGTTTTGCACGCTCAGTTGTCTTGGGTAGTGTTCAGACTAAATTTCTGTTGACTGTTACCCTGATTTGCTCCCTGTCCACATTTTCTGCTCAGGCTTTTGTTGATTCGGGAGCAGCTATTAACCTGATGGATTTTGATTTTGCTAAACGTTGTGGGTTTTCCTTGATACCCCTACGGAAGTCTATTCCCCTACTGGGGATTGATTCTACCCCTTTGGCTGAGAATAAACCCCAGTTCTCTACTCAGGTGATAATGAGGGTTGAACCTGATCATCAGGAGAGTTGCAAATTTTTGGTGCTGTATAATCTGCATGACATTATTGTGCTGGGTTTCCCTTGGTTACAGTCTCATAATCCTGTTTTGGATTGGAAATCTGTGTCTGTAACCAGTTGGGGCTGCCAATGTGTTAATGCCAACACTCCTGTTTTTTCTGCCTCTCCCAGGCTCAGGATGTTCCTGACTTTTTGACTGATTTTTCTGATGTGTTTAGCGAAAGTAAATCTGCATCCTTGCCCCCCCCATAGGAGCTATGACTGCGCTATTGAATTAGTGCCTGGTAGTAAATTCCCTAAAGGTCGCCTTTTTAACTTGTCTGTACCTGAACATGACGCTATGCGGTCTTATATCAAGGAGTCATTGGAGAAGGGTCATATCAGACCATCCTCTTCACCCTTGGGTGCCGGTTTTTTCTTTGTGGCCAAAAAGGATGGTTCATTAAGGCCGTGTATTGATTATCGTCTCTTGAACAATATCACTGTGAAATATCAATATCCATTACCCTTGATTTCTGACCTGTTTTCCAGGGTGAAAATTGCTACTTGGTTTACCAAGCTTGACCTCAGGGGGGCGTATAACCTTATTCGCATTAAGCACGGGGATGAATGGAAGACGGCGTTTAATACCCCAGAGGGGCATTTTGAGTACCTAGTTATGCCCTTTGGGCTCACTAATGCTCCTTCCGTCTTCCAGTCCTTCATGAATGACATTTTCAGGGATTTTGTGGATAAATATCTGATTGTTTATTTGGATGATATCTTGATTTTTTCCAATGACTGGGACTCTCATGTGAAACATGTTCGGACTGTGTTCCAGATTTTGAGAGAGAATGCTCTGTATGTGAAGAGATCAGAGTGTCTTTTTGGCGTACAGAGGATCTCATTTCTGGGATTCATTTTGTCCCTATCTGTTATTGAAATGGACCCGGTCAAGGTTCAGGCCATCTGTGATTGGGTCCAACCTACTTCATTAAAGGCTCTTCAGAGATTCTTGGGTTTTATCAATTTTTATCGTAAATTTATTAGTAATTTCTCTGTTATTGTTAAACCATTGACTGATTTGACCAAAAAGGGTTCTGATGTGGTGAATTGGCCTCCTGAGGCAGTCTCTGCATTTCAGGAACTTAAGCAGAGATTCACTTCTGCTCCTGTTCTACGGCAGCCTGATGTTTCTCTGCCGTTTCAGGTGGAGGTTGATGCCTCTGAAATTGGGGCAGGTGCCGTTTTGTCCCAAAGAGATCCTGAGACCTCTAAAAGTAACCCTTGTGCCTTTTTCTCTCAAAAATTTTCTCCAACTGAACGTAATTATGACGTGGGTAATCGGGAGTTATTGGCCATGAAGTGGGCTTTTGAAGAGTGGAGACATTGGCTGGAGGGAGCCAAACATCAGGTGGTGGTCCTCACGGACCATAAGAATCTGGTTTATCTGGAATCAGCCAAGCGACTTAATCCTAGACAGGCCAGGTGGGCCTTGTTTTTCACACGTTTTAATTTTGTGGTTTCCTTTCTTCCTGGCACTAAGAATGTTAAGGCGGATGCCCTCTCGAGGAGTTTCCTTGTGGACTCTCCTGAGTTATCTGATCCTGCTGTTATTTTGAAAGAGGGTGTAGTTCTCTCCGCCATCTCGCCCAATTTGAGACTGGCTCTGGAAGGGTGTCAGGAGGATAAACCCGAGCGCTGCCCTATTGGGAAATTGTTTGTCCCAGACCGGTGGAAAAAGAGTGTGATGTCTGAGATTCATTGTTCCGCGTTGGCGTGTCATCCCGGAATTTTTGGTACCAGAGACTTGGTTAGTCGGTCCTTTTGGTGGCCTACTTTGTCTCGTGACGTCAGGGAATTTGTGCAGTCCTGCGGGACTTGCTCTCGCTCCAAGCCTTGCTCTCGCTCTAGTGGTTTGTTGATGCCATTGCCTGTGCCCAAGAGACCATGGACCCATATCTCTATGGATTTTATTTCCGACCTCCGTTTCTCAAAGAATGACCGTTATCTGGGTGATTTGTGATAGGTTTTCCAAAATGATACATCTTGTGCCATTACCTAAGTTGCCTTCCTCCTCCGAATTGGTGCCTTTGTTCCTTCAGCACGTGGTTCGGTTACACGGCATTCCTGAGAACATTGTGTCTGACAGAGGAGTCCAGTTTGTTTCCAGATTTTGGAGGACTTTTTGTTCTAAACTTGGTGTTCAATTGTCTTTCTCCTCGGCTTTTCATCCTTCAGACCAATGGACAAACTGAGAGAACAAACCAGACATTGTAGACTTATCTGAGATGCTTTGTGTCTGCTGATCAAGATGACTGGGTCTCTTTTTTGCCTTTGGCTGAGTTTGCTCTTAATAATAGGGCTAGCTCTGCCACTTTGATGTCTCCATTTTTCTGCAATTTTGGGTTTCACCCTCGATTTTCTTCGGGACAGACGGAGGCTTCTGTCTGTCCGGGTGTTGACTCTGTTGTGGAGCGTATGCAGCAGATTTGGGACCAGGTAGCGGAGAGGTTGTCCCTCTCTCAGGAGAGGGCTCAGCGGTTTGCCAACCGGCATAGGACTGATGGTCCTCGGTTTGAAGTGGGGGACTTGGTCTGGTTGTCCTCAAGAAATATCCCTATGAGAGTTGCATCTCCTAAGTTTAAGCCTAGGTTCATTGGACCTTATAAGATCATGGAGATTCTTAATCCTGTTTCCTTTCGTTTACTTCTTCCAGGGACATTTAAGATCCATAACGTGTTCCACAAGTCCTTATTGAAGAGGTTTGTCGAGCCAGTGGTTCCTATGGCTGCGCCTCCTGACCCTGTTTTGGTTGAGGGCAATCTGGAGTATGTGGTTGAGAAAATATTGGATTCTCGTTTTTCTAGACGGAAACTCCAGTATTTGGTTAAGTGGAGAGGTTATGGTCAGGAGGACAATTCTTGGGTGTTTGCTTCGGACATCTGTTGTGAATGTATTGGAAATGAATTCTGAGCAGAAGCTCCCTCTGGTGGTTACAAACAGTACTGAACCATTCAATGAAGATTGTGAAGATTGGCGATCAGGAGTTACAGACTGGTCTTATATAAGGGAGGTTCCCTCCCATCAAGGTTGCCGGTGATCAGTTGTTCTTGTCTCAACTGTGGTTCCTGGTTCACTTGGAAGCTTGCTGAATCTTGCCTCTTCTCCTGCTCTCAGATAAGACATTTTCTGTTTTTATTTTTGTGCTTGCTTTTTGCATTGTTTCCTGCACTTTAGTGGAGGTCAGCCAGGTCCCCTCCAGGGGCTTGTGCTCCTCTCAGTTTGTCTGAGCCACTGTTGTTTGTTCATTTGCCTTTTCCAGTTTTTCTTCAGTGGCTGCGGCTTAGTTTTGTTACACCAGAGAACTAATTTAGGTGGTAGAGGTCGTGTGATCTCAGGTGTTTTTGCAATTAGTAGAGTTGGTACTTTTTAGGGTTTTTTGGGATTGCAGTAAGTGTCCTTCCTATCCTTTTCTGTCTAGGAAGATTGGGCCCCAAAGTTTGCTCATACTATTTTCTGTCTGTGTCTGTATTTCCTCTTGTCTAATCGCCATTACATGTTTGGGGGCTTCCTATGTTCTTTGGGGATCTGCTCCGGGGCAGATAGCTTTTCCTCTTTCTATCTTTAGGTGTAGTTAACCTCTCAGGCTGTGACGAGGCGTCTAGGACCAACGTAGGTACGCTCCACGGCTGCCTTTAGTTGTGGTGGTTAGTCAGGGTACTGCAATCCAGTAGATTCCAACCTCTCTGGTGTATTGCCGTTTTTGCTTGCTCTCCTCAGCTACCAAATCATAACAGTATCACCGGCCAAACTGAAAATTATATGGTACTCACAGAAGGGAAAAATAGTAAAAGGAAAAAGAAAAAAGGAAGTTGTCAGAATTTTTTTTTTTCTGTTTGTTGCATTTCCCTCTTTTTCTCTGGGTGCTGAGGATTTTTTTTTCTCTCAATGGAGTTTTGCACAGTTGTCTGGCCGTGTGGATCAGCTTGCCACTGAAATTCGGAGTATTGTTACCTATCTTGCAGGGTTGCCTGTTGTGGAACCTAGGATCCCCATGCCAGATTTGTTTTTAGGGGATCGAGCTAAATTTCTGAATTTCAAAAATTACTGTAAGTTGTTTTTTGCCTTAAAACCTAAGTCCTCAGGGAACGCAGCACAGCAGGTTCAAATTGTCATCTCTCTCCTGCGCGGCGATCCTCAGGATTGGGCTTTTTCCCTGACACCTGAGGACCCTGTTTTGAGTAATGTTGATGCATTTTTTTTGGCTCTGGGGTTATTGTACGATGAACCTAATGTCACTGATCAAGCTGAAAAAACCTTGTTGGCATTAAATCAGGGGCTTGAGGACGCTGAGTTGTACTGTCAGAAATTTCGAAAGTGGGCAGTCCTGACAAAATGGAATGATGATGCTTTGGCAGCCCTTTTTCGGAAGGGTCTATCAGAGAATGTAAAAGATGTTATGGTGGGTTTCCCTGCTCCCTCTGGTCTCAATGATTCTATGTCATTAGCGATTCAAATTGACAGACGTTTGCGTGAGCGTAGAGGTATGCGTGGAATAGTGTTGCCTTGTGAACCAGCTTCTGAACCCATGCAGTGTGATAGAGTGGCTTCTGGGGCACAGCATCATGAGTTTCGAAAATGCAATAGGTTATATTTCTACTGTGGTGACCCTCTCATGCTATTTCAGTCTGCCCTAAGCGGGGAAGACGTTTTGCACGCTCAGTTGTCTTGGGTAGTGTTCAGACTAAATTACTGTTGACTGTTACCCTGATTTGCTCCCTGTCCACATTATCTGCTCAGGCTTTTGTTGATTCGGGAGCAGCTATTAACCTGATGGATTTTGATTTTGCTAAACGTTGTGGGTTTCCCTTGATACCCCTACGGAAGTCTATTCCCCTACTGGGGATTGATTCTACCCCTTTGGCTGAGAATAAACCCCAGTTCTCTACTCAGGTGATAATGAGGGTTGAACCTGATCATCAGGAGAGTTGCAAATTTTTGGTGCTGTATAATCGGCATGACATTATTGTGCTGGGTTTCCCTTGGTTACAGTCTCATAATCCTGTTTTGGATTGGAAATCTGTGTCTGTAACCAGTTGGGGCTGCCAATGTGTTAATGCCAACACTCCTGTTTTTTCTGCCTCTCCCCAGGCTCAGGATGTTCCTGACTTTTTGACAGATTTTTCTGATGTGTTTAGCGAAAGTAAATCTGCATCCTTGCCCCCCCATAGGAGCTATGACTGCGCTATTGAATTAGTGCCTGGTAGTAAATTCCCTAAAGGTCGCCTTTTTAACTTGTCTGTACCTGAACATGACGCTATGCGGTCTTATATCAAGGAGTCATTGGAGAAGGGTCATATCAGACCATCCTCTTCACCCTTGGGTGCCGGTTTTTTCTTTGTGGCCAAAAAGGATGGTTCATCAAGGCCGTGTATTGATTATCGTCTCTTGAACAATATCACTGTGAAATATCAATATCCATTACCCTTGATTTCTGACCTGTTTTCCAGGGTGAAAATTGCTACTTGGTTTACCAAGCTTGACCTCAGGGAGGGCGTATAACCTTATTCGCATTAAGCACGGGGATGAATGGAAGACGGCGTTTAATACCCCAGAGGGGCATTTTGAGTACCTAGTGATGCCCTTTGGGCTCACTAATGCTCCTTCCGTCTTCCAGTCCTTCATGAATTACATTTTCAGGGATTTTGTGGATAAATTTCTGATTGTTTATTTGGATGATATCTTGATTTTTTCCAATGACTGGGACTCTCATGTGAAACATGTTCGGACTGTGTTCCAGATTTGAGAGAGAATGCTCTGTATGTGAAGGGATCAAAGTGTCTTTTTGGCATACAGAGGATCTCATTTCTGGGATTCATTTTGTCCCCATCTGTTATTGAAATAGACCCGGTCAAGGTTCAGGCCATCTGTGATTGGGTCCAACCTACTTCATTAAAGGCTCTTCAGAGATTCTTGGGTTTTGCCAATTTTTATCGTAAATTTATTGGTAATTTCTCTGTTATTGTTAAACCATTGACTGATTTGACCAAAAAGGGTTCTGATGTGGTGAATTGGCCTCCTGAGGCAGTCTCTGCATTTCAGGAACTTAAGCAGAGATTCACTTCTGCTCTTGTTCTACGGCAGCCTGATGTTTCTCTGCCGTTTCAGGTGGAGGTTGATGCCTCTGAAATTGGGGCAGGTGCCGTTTTGTCCCAAAGAGATCCTGAGACCTCTAAAAGTAACCCTTGTGCCTTTTTCTCTCAAAAATTTTCTCCAACTGAACATAATTATGACGTGGGTAATCGGGAGTTATTGGCCATGAAGTGGGCTTTTGGAGAGTGGAGACATTGGCTGGAGGGAGCCAAACATCAGGTGGTGGTCCTCACGGACCATAAGAATCTGGTTTATCTGGAATCAGCCAAGCGACTTAATCCTAGACAGGCCAGGTGGGCCTTGTTTTTCACACGTTTTAATTTTGTGGTTTCCTTTCTTCCTGGCACTAAGAATGTTAAGGCGGATGCCCTCTCGAGGAGTTTCCTTGCGGACTCTCCTGAGTTATGTGATCCTGCTGTTATTTTGAAAGAGGGTGTAGTTCTTTCCGCCATCTCGCCCAAATTGAGACTGGCTCTGGAAGGGTGTCAGGAGGATAAACCCGAGCGCTGCCCTATTGGGAAATTGTTTGTCCCAGACCAGTGGAAAAAGAGTGTGATGTCTGAGATTCATTGTTCCGCGTTGGCGTGTCATCCCGGAATTTTTGGTACCAGAGACTTGGTTAGTCGGTCCTTTTGGTGGCCTACTTTGTCTCGTGACGTCAGGGAATTTGTGCAGTCCTGCGGGACTTGCTCTCGCTCTAAGCCTTGCTCTCGCTCTAGTGGTTTGTTGATGCCATTGCCTGTGCCCAAGAGACCATGGACCCATATCTCTATGGATTTTATTTCCGACCTCCCTGTTTCTCAAAGAATGACCGTTATCTGGGTGATTTGTGATAGGTTTTCCAAAATGATACATCTTGTGCCATTACCTAAGTTGCCTTCCTCCTCCGAATTGGTGCCTTTGTTCCTTCAGCACGTAGTTCGGTTACACGGCATTCCTGAGAACATTGTGTCTGACAGAGGAGTCCAGTTTGTTTCCAGATTTTGGAGGACTTTTTGTTCTAAACTTGGTGTTCAATTGTCTTTCTCCTCGGCTTTTCATCCTCAGACCAATGGACAAACTGAGAGAACAAACCAGACATTGTAGACTTATCTGAGATGCTTTGTGTCTGCTGATCAAGATGACTGGGTCTCTTTTTTGCCTTTGGCTGAGTTTGCTCTTAATAATAGGGCTAGCTCTGCCACTTTGATGTCTCCATTTTTCTGCAATTTTGGGTTTCACCCTCGATTTTCTTCGGGACAGACGGAGGCTTCTGTCTGTCCGGGTGTTGACTCTGTTGTGGAGCGTATGTAGCAGATTTGGGACCAGGTAGTGGAGAGGTTGTCCCTCTCTCAGGAGAGGGCCCAGCGGTTTGCCAACCGGCATAGGACTGATGGTCCTCGGTTTGAAGTGGGGACTTGGTCTGGTTGTCCTCAAGAAATATCCCTATGAGAGTTGCATCTCCTAAGTTTAAGCCTAGGTTCATTGGACCTTATAAGATCATGGAGATTCTTAATCCTGTTTCCTTTCGTTTACTTCTTCCAGGGACATTTAAGATCCATAACGTGTTCCACAAGTCCTTATTGAAGAGGTTTGTCGAGCCAGTGGTTCCTATGGCTGCGCCTCCTGACCCTGTTTTGGTTGAGGGCAATCTGGAGTATGTGGTTGAGAAAATATTGGATTCTCGTTTTTCTAGACGGAAACTCCAGTATTTGGTTAAGTGGAGAGGTTATGGTCAGGAGGACAATTCTTGGGTGTTTGCTTCGGACATCTGTTGTGAATGTGTTGGAAATGAATTCTGAGCAGAAGCTCCCTCTGGTGGTTACAAACAGTACTGAACCATTCAATGAAGATTGTGAAGATTGGCGATCAGGAGTTACAGACTGGTCTGATATAAGGGAGGTTCCCTCCCATCAAGGTTGCCGGTGATCAATTGTTCTTGTCTCAACTGTGGTTCCTGGTTCATTTGGAAGCTTGCTGAATCTTGCCTCTTCTCCTGCTCTCAGATAAGACATTTTCTGTTTTTATTTTTGTGCTTGCTTTTTGCATTGTTTCCTGCACTTTTGTGGAGGTCAGCCAGGTCCCATCCAGGGGCTTGTGCTCCTCTCAGTTTGTCTGAGCCACTGTTGTTTGTTCATTTGCCTTTTCCAGTTTTTCTTCAGTGGCTGCGGCTTAGTTTTGTTACACCAGAGAACTAATTTAGGTGGTAGAGGTCGTGTGATCTCAGGTGTTTTTGCAATTAGTAGAGTTGGTACTTTTTAGGGTTTTTTGGGATTGCAGTAAGTGTCCTTCCTATCCTTTTCTGTCTAGGAAGATTGGGCCCCAAAGTTTGCTCATACTATTTTCTGTCTGTGTCTGTATTTCCTCTTGTCTAATCGCCATTACATGTTTGGGGGCTTCCTATGTTCTTTGGGGATCTGCTCCGGGCAGATAGCTTTTCCTCTTTCTATCTTTAGGTGTAGTTAACCTCTCAGGCTGTGACGAGGCGTCTAGGACCAACGTAGGTACGCTCCACGGCTGCCTTTAGTTGTGGTGGTTAGTCAGGGTACTGCAATCCAGTAGATTCCAACCTCTCTGGTGTATTGCCGTTTTTGCTTGCTCTCCTCAGCTACCAAATCATAACAGTATCACCGGCCAAACTGAAAATTATATGGTACTCACAGAAGGGAAAAATAGTAAAAGGAAAAAGAAAAAAGGAAGTTGTCAGAATTTTTTTTTTCTCTGTTTGTTGCATTTCCCTCTTTTTCTCTGGGTGCTGAGGATTTTTTTTTCTCTCAATGGAGTTTGCACAGTTGTCTGGCCGTGTGGATCAGCTTGCCACTGAAGTTCGGAGTATTGCTACCTATCTTGCAGGGTTGCCTGTTGTGGAACCTAGGATCCCCATGCCAGATTTGTTTTTAGGGGATCGAGCTAAATTTCTGAATTTCAAAAATTACTGTAAGTTGTTTTTTGCCTTAAAACCTAAGTCCTCAGGGAACGCAGCACAGCAGGTTCAAATTGTCATCTTCTCCTGCGCGGCGATCCTCAGGATTGGGCTTTTTCCCTGACACCTGGGGACCCTGTTTTGAGTAATGTTGATGCATTTTTTTTGGCTCTGGGGTTATTGTACGATGAACCTAATGTCACTGATCAAGCTGAAAAAACCTTGTTGGCATTAAATCAGGGGCTTGAGGACGCTGAGTTGTACTGTCAGAAATTTTGAAAGTGGGCAGTCCTGACCAAATGGAATGATGATGCTTTGGCAGCCCTTTTTCGGAAGGGTCTGTCAGAGAATGTAAAAGATGTTATGGTGGGTTTCCCTGCTCCCTCTGGTCTCAATGATTCTATGTCATTAGCGATTCAAATTGACAGACATTTGCGTGAGCGTAGAGGTATGCGTGGAATAGTGTTGCCTTGTGAACCAGCTTCTGAACCCATGCAGTGTGATAGAGTGGCTTCTGGGGCACAGCATCATGAGTTTCGAAAATGCAATAGGTTATATTTCTACTGTGGTGACGCCTCTCATGCTATTTCAGTCTGCCCTAAGCGGGGAAGACATTTTGCACGCTCAGTTGTCTTGGGTAGTGTTCAGACTAAATTACTGTTGACTGTTACCCTGATTTGCTCCCTGTCCACATTTTCTGCTCAGGCTTTTGTTGATTCGGGAGCAGCTATTAACCTGATGGATTTTGATTTTGCTAAACGTTGTGGGTTTCCCTTGATACCCCTACGGAAGCCTATTCCCCTACTGGGGATTGATTCTACCCCTTTGGCTGAGAATAAACCCCAGTTCTCTACTCAGGTGATAATGAGGGTTGAACCTGATCATCAGGAGAGTTGCAAATTTTTGGTGCTGTATAATCTGCATGACATTATTGTACTGGGTTTCCCTTGGTTACAGTCTCATAATCCTGTTTTGGATTGGAAATCTGTGTCTGTAACCAGTTGGGGCTGCCAATGTGTTAATGCCAACACTCCTGTTTTTTCTGCCTCTCCCTAGGCTCAGGATGTTCCTGACTTTTTGACTGATTTTTCTGATGTGTTTAGCGAAAGTAAATCTGCATCCTTGCCCCCCCATAGGAGCTATGACTGCGCTATTGAATTAGTGCCTGGTAGTAATTCCCTAAAGGTCGCCTTTTTAACTTGTCTGTACCTGAACATGACGCTATGCGGTCTTATATCAAGGAGTCATTGGAGAAGGGTCATATCAGACCATCCTCTTCACCCTTGGGTGCCGGTTTTTTCTTTGTGGCCAAAAAGGATGGTTCATTAAGGCCGTGTATTGATTATCGTCTCTTGAACAATATCACTGTGAAATATCAATATCCGTTACACTTGATTTCTGACCTGTTTTCCAGGGTGAAAAGTGCTACTTGGTTTACCAAGCTTGACCTCAGGGGGGCGTATAACCTTATTCGCATTAAGTACGGGGATGAATGGAAGACGGCATTTAATACCCCAGAGGGGCATTTTGAGTACCTAGTGATGCCCTTTGGGCTCACTAATGCTCCTTCCATCTTCCAGTCCTTCATGAATGACATTTTCAGGGATTTTGTGGATAAATTTCTGATTGTTTATTTGGATGATATCTTGATTTTTTCCAATGACTGGGACTCTCATGTGAAACATGTTCGGACTGTGTTCCAGATTTTGAGAGAGAATGCTCTGTAT